>KQ997619.1:193937-205405 GCA_001598015.1 Dorcoceras hygrometricum | reverse complement strand
CTTCCTGTATATAAAATGTTAGTTGTGCGACGAGATAAAACAAATAAACACTTCATTTTTTTTATGTCACTGTAGTGCTCCACACCATAAGTGTTTCGTTTCATGTAATTGGTTTCAAAGGTTTTGCATAATCCTTAAATACCAAACAGAATTTTCAATTATTTAAGTAATTTTTTATAAATTCTATATCTATGAATATGCATCAATTTCACATTATATTTCAAAAACGATTGACATCAATTTAGTTTCGTTTAACCAATATCATTGCCCACACTCTCAAAGTTAAACCCATGAACCGAAAAGGGCCCAAAACAAAATACAAAAAAATTAGTTTCATCTTTCATAATTCAACTAGCCCAGTTACTCAGTATCAAAGAAGCCCAAAGCAAAATAGTGATTTATAACATAAATCATTTACCAACTACTCAATTCAGGATTCTAGCTTGATGAATTGTGACTAGTTTTTTTAAAATAAAACTTTTAATTTTAGAATCAGCTTTTTGTGGAAACTTATTTCTATAGTATTTATTAAATTAATTTCTATCATGAATTAATATTTTAGTAATATATTTGTGTATCCAGCAAACAATGAGTGAGTGAAATTATATCTTTATATTCTATATCTTTTTTTTTGAAAAAAGTACAATAAAAATAAAATTCATCACTAAATAGTTCGAGGGGTCCAATCTTTTTTTAAAAACTCGTCTGAAGCCTAAAAATCAGGTAAGTGCAAATAATACCGCAATTACCTCAGATGATTAACTTGAGGATTATGCTCGTTTGTAAACTTGTTATACTCTTTGATCGCTTCAAAAATCATTGACCTTTTTATACTAATAATTTATAGTTTACTAACTTAAAGTGTGAAGATATTGTTATTTGATATATATATATATATATATATATATATATATATATATATATATATACATATATATGTATATGTATATGTATGTATATGTATATGTATGTGTGTGTAAGCACATTCTATTATAATATGTTAGGAGCATATTTCATCTCTTTATGAATAAAAGATTCCGATGCTTAATTGTCTGATTATCGCTTGACTTTTGACTTCTTTCAATTATGTGTATAAATTAATGAAGCGTCGAGAATAAAATATTATATATTTGCAATTTTGATTAATAGGTCAATCGATTAACTTTGTTGGCCGCAGACCGTGATTTGGAAACCATACTAAACAAGGGATATTCGAATCAATGTTTCGTTTTAATGAAGATAGACGGTTTAAACTTAATTAAATATCTCTAAAAAATAAGTTTGCAAGTAATCCTAATTATATCTACCTATTACTCTAAAGTCTAATGTTATGGTTTTGATAACGGATAGATGTTTTAGTCGACGACGATGTTTCGTACAGTTGAATCATGAACTCAACGTTGATCCTTAAATTGATGATTTTGATTCCAAGAAGAGATGGATGCATGATTATACAATTTGAACCCAAATTTACCACTTTAAATTTAAACTCTTATCAATAAAAGAGATTTACTCCTAATTTCCCTTCTAAAGCCAAAAGATTGAAAAAAAATATTTATTTGGCGCATTCGTCATCCCGATAATTTATACATCTGACAACTATGAGTGTACAAAATATTGTCGATGGCTAAGCAGAGGGAAGTGAGTACGTATTACCCCAAAAAAGACATTACAAGCATCTTTACTTTGACATTATAAATATATATATTTAACAGAGAAACAGCCTCCTCCTTGTATTACAATTCACAGAATCCATGGCGGTTGCTTCAAGCTATGCGGACCGGTCGAACCGCGAACCGGTGGCTAGACCGGTCCGATCAACAGTATAGAACCGGAAAAGCGGTTAAACCGCTGAAAACCGGTGTGAACTGGAAATACCGGTGCGAACCGGAAAACCGGCCGGGTTTTCAATATTTTTATTTTTACGACTATTCCCAATCCCTAATCTCTCGGTCTCTCCATCGTAAACATTCCAAGCGTAAGTCTTCCTTCTCCTCCTTCTCTTTCAATCACATCTAGCTTGATAAGAAGATTTCACGCCAAAATCGAACAATCTGAGTCCCTTTCGAGGTTCTTTCAGCCTATTTTGAGACCCTTTTTGGGTGGATTGTGGTTGCCCGCGAGAAGGTGCTGTACAATCAGAGGTACACGTTTATGTCATAGAATCCCTTTTCAAAACTTGGCTTTCTTATTGTTTCTTTTTCTTTCTCAGGACAAATAGAGTAAAATTTATTTCGTTATTTTGACTATAGTTGTTGCAAGGACAATCTCACTTGCCCAGCATTGAGATGAAATTTATATGCTATCTGGCTATGTAGAAGGAAAATAAAGTATGAGACGTAATTGAATTATTGAAAGACCCTTACATCTCTGCTACCCACGACCACCGTTGGAACAGAAGGTAACCAGGAACAAACGTTCACCTTGATTTTAACTGAAAATCACTCGTTTAGCTTTAGCTTGAGATCTGGGTCACAGTCTGTCTTCTGGTTTGGTTACTTATGTTAACAAAGTGGAATCAAGCCAAAGTCATCACCTTGGCTGTGGATTGAAACAGGAGACCAATATCAATCCTAGTATGTCCATTTAACATGAAACTCAAGTAAAATTTCATGAATATGGATTGGAGATACCGAATGCATGTGAAAAATATTGCTTGTACAAGTGACTGATTAGTACTTGATGTTGTAGTTTATTTGGATAAATCTAGTCAGCCTAGATTAAAAGCTCTCGTTTTTTAAAAAATACAAGTCTGATTCTGTATTTATATGTAATCCTTTGCTCTGCTTACTGTGGCATGCCATGCTATTCTCTGTAGGTTGCATACCTTTTCACCGTAAGTTATCCTAACAAGATTATGTTAGTTTTTGTAATCCATTGAAACTTTTCCTACTATTGCATGGACAAAGCTGTATTAATAAGGAAAGCTGTAATTTTGTTTAGAACCTTATTTTCTTGCCTAAGTTGCAAACCTTACATTTCAGCGGTAGAAGTAGGGAAACATACTATTAAGAGAAAATAATCTTTGTTCTTTCAATTTTTGTATAGATGGATTCATCAAGCGGTCTTCAGCAATCACCTTCCTTGGATTTGGAAGAACTTTTTGATGGTGGGGATGAAGATAATAATGATGTTGAAAGAACACTTCAAGAATTGGATATGACATGGACGGAGAGGAATGCAACTTGAAAATCAGAGATATTTAGTGGCATATACTGTTTTGGAATTTAAAATTTGCATTTTAGAGTTTTTTCTATGATTAAACATGATGTTTTCTCGAGAAATTAAACTTTGTAATCACTATTGAGTTTTACTAGTATGATATTTCATTTTATAATTTGAAATGTGATGTTGGTTTGAAGATTTATTGTATTTTTCAGTTGAAATGTTAAAGTAAATCACAAAATAATAAATTTTAAATATATTCATTGTTTTATTTACCGTGTAAAAATATTAATATTATTATTTTAGCAAATCCGGTTCGACCGTCCGATTGAACCGGTCGGACCGGTTGAACCATTTTCTAAGGACTTTCCAGTTCGATTACCGGTCCGGTTTTAAAAATATTAGATGAAGCATTGGACATAAATGCCAGATACATGTTTCAAATTTTTTTTTCCGTGTAAAAGACATATATAATAAAAATATTTCCAAGTTTGATTAGAATATAGACTCAATTATTTAAGAGCCAGAAACTCTGCAGCTAAATTTGAATAAGCACGCTATTCTGTACTGTTCCCATTACGCTAAAATAAACAAATGATATGTAAGTGCATTGTCAAGAATTTAATGATTTCTCATGATCGCATAGGTAAAGTATCATTATATATGTGGTAAGATAATTTGTTCTAACGCAAATCTTTTCTTGCATGGAGAGCGATCAACATGTTGTTAGAGTTGCTCCAGTTTAAAATATTTATCTTGCATCATGCTTATAGATAACTTGTGACGAAACATTATAAAGCTCGAACCTACAAAATTATATATATAAATATATGTAGAGTCGTCAAAACTTCCAGGTCCGCTGGACTAGCCCATCCTACCATAAAAAATAGACGGGACGGGCTACTAACATAGCCTGTTTGGCCCAATCGGGTCGCGGGTTGTAGCGGGGCGGGACGGCTTGGTCCGCGGGTCGTGGAAAAAATAATTATTAAATATTATATAATTAATATTCTTTCAATTTTCCATCATATTTGGCTAAAAATTGTATCACATATCCTTATTTATTCATGGTTTATGTATAATGAATTAGTTTTAAAAGATTTAAAGTATTTAAAATGATTTATATGTCGATTTCGGTTGATCAATTTTTGAAAATCCATTTTATTTTTATTGATAAGTCCAATTTTAATTGAATTATGTCGAATGTGTTAAATAATGTGTTAAGTTTTTCTTGAATTCTAGTATTGCATGTTTTGTGTATGGTTTGAATACATAATTTTCTCGAATTATTTATATATAATTTATGTAGATTGTATTTTGGCGAGTTGGCCCGCCAGCATGCCAACCCGTGACGGGACGGGGCAGGCTTGGGCTATACAGACTAGTTAGATTGGCAGGCTGGCTTGCCCCGCCCCGTTTGAAGGTGGGTCGAGGCAGGGCGGGGCAGGCCGGTTCGTTTGACAATACTAAGCATATCATGGTTAATGTAACCAAACCGTTCTCGGGCCTCGATATGAGAATGATATTTTTCGCCTGAGGCTAACGAGCTGGTATCTCCGGGACTATATTGTCCTCGAGATTGGCCTGCACGCAATAGCATATTCGAAATATATTTATCCGGATATCAAAAATATTATCTCATTAAGTGACACATATATATTTTGATTGAGATTTGATCATGCACATCTTTTTATCTTTGTTAAGTAACCAAATAATGGAAGATTTAGATGTGCACAATCTATAAGGATTTTAAATCAATCAAAATATGAAAAGATGTATCTTATCGAGATTTGTCACAATTTAGATAGATTTGTTGATGGCACAAATCATTTATAAATAGTGGCTCTCGGTCCCTAAGCACACACACCGAAAATCATTCACACCATCTATTGTGAGGTCTGGAGTGCTTAGAAGGTTCTGTAACAATTTCAGTTTGTTGCTCGTGCTGTTTTAAGTTTCGCATCAGAGTCAGTGGCTGGAGGTAATTCTTGATCCGTTTTTGGCATTCAGTCAAACATGATTTAAATTCTTACAGTTGGTATCAGAGCGGTTTTATCTCTGCCTTGATTCAAAAATTTTGCAAAACCCTAATTATGAATTTTTGTACAATTTTCGAATTTTGTGTATAAACCCTAAATTCCTCCCACCACCCTTAATTAGCTGTCCACCTCCACTCATAACCGGAACTTTATGTCACCACCCGTGAGCTCATCCACGGTCGACTTCACGCCACCGCCGGCCTGAGAGTGAAATCGGCGATTTTGGTCAGAATTTCGCGTTTCTTTATCGACGCGACTCTCAAACAATTTTGGCCAAAATTCGATCAATTCTCGGTCATTCAAGAGGCGGCTACGAAGGTGAAAGGTCGTATATTGTGCTCTCATTTCATCGGTGTCCTCAATCTACACAGAATCGTCGTCATATGGTCGTAATCGGATTTTATTTCTTCGTGCATCGTTCGCGACAAATTAAAAAAAATTATTTCGATCGATTCCGACGACGGTGAAGCTTCATGAGTGGTCGGCCGTCATCAGGTACTGGATGGCTGCCGACAATTTGGCCGGAGGTGGTGGCTGCGGCATTGAATTTGAGGGCCTAGGGGTTTTAAGTTTGGTAATTTTGGGGTAATTTCGAAAAATGTGACTTTTTTTGGGGCTAATTCGAAAATTTGGGATTTTTCTGGGGCCAGTTTAAAATTCTATTTGTTTTCCAAATTTTTGGATATTTGCATGTTTTGCATATTTTTTTGAAATATGTTATCACGATTAATTTCCTTATTTGGAATGCAATTAATTATTATGTTTGATGTTATTGATATGAAAATAAGGATAGTTTGTTATATTTAGTGTATTACCAAGATTGTTCACCTAGTGTGGCTCATGTCGTGAAGGGCGACCAATTCAATTTGGATCAATGTCCGAATAATGACTTTGAAAAAGAACAAATGAAAACATTCCTTATGCTTCTGCTGTCGGAAGCCTGATGTATGCTCAAATTGTACTAGACCTGATATTGCATACATAGTCGGAATGTTCGAGCGTTATCAGAGTAATCCATGTTTAGACCACTGGAAAGCTTCAAAGAAAGTGTTGAGGTACCTTCAAGGGACCAAAGACTACATGCTTATGTCCAGACGAACTGACAACCTGGAAGTCATTGGATACTTTGATTCAGACTATGCTGGCTGCATGGACTCAAGAAAATCCACTTCAGGATATATTTTCTTGCTAGCCGGTGGAGCTGTATCTTGGAGAAGTGAAAAGCAGTCTTTGACTGCTACTTTCACTATGGAGGCTGAGTTCGTATCTTGTTTTGAGGTTACCTCACATGTTGTTTGGATGAAGAGTTTCATTTCTGGGCTTAGAGTTGTGGATTCCATTTCTCGGTCATTGAGGATATTCTGTGACAATTCAGCTGCCGTCTTTATGGCTGAAACAATAAAAGTGAGATCGAAACAAGCACATCGACATAAAGTACTTAGCCATAAGACAACGTGTTAAAGATAAGACAGTGGCTATTAAACACATTAGCAGTGAAGTGATGATTGCCGATCCTTTGACTAAGGGCATGTCACCTCAAAAATTTAAGGATCATGTAGACAGAATGGGACTAGGTTCCTTTATGTAATTATTGTTGTAAGAACAATTTTCAGTTATTAATGAAATTCTATTACGATGTTTCTCATATTTTGTGTACACATTCATTGTTTGAGAAATATTATTAAGGTTGGACCTTGAATAAACATGGGGTTTATTCATTAAGTTATATCTATAGAGGAACATAATACATCGTGATACATAGAAGATAATACTCGTTTTTAGGGACTGTAACGTCCAAAAATCCTAATTACGTGGAAATGAGTGCATGACTAGGGGAAAAATTATTTTCGAAAATTATATGCTATTTTATATGATTTAATGATAGTTTTAATGTTTCATGATATGCATGTTATGTTTTTAGTCTATTTGAATTCCCGAGCATGGACGAGACTAGGGACGACCGAGATGAAAATTATTTGGAATTTTAAGCCATCATATTTTTAAGAGCTAAAATTTATATTTTTAAGCAATATTTACAAAAATGATATTTTTATAATTATGGGTTGAGGGGAACCCGTTTTTCGCTTTTACGGGCTGTTTTAATGGACTTTCCTATATTTTAAAACTGAGAAGACTATATATTACGAAAATTTAAGATTTTAAGCCTACGTTTAGAGTTTTATTCAATATTTTAAATTAGTGAAGGTTAGTATAAGAAAAATCTAATATTTTTCTAAATAAAAACATTTGAGGGGTCTTTTGGTACACACTCATTTTCACCCCAACCCTAATTTCTTGTAACCCTAGCCTCCATCTCCCTCCCCCTCACTCTCACGCCACTCCCCTTTCCCCTTGCACGAAATTCTTCAAGTTTTGGTGTGAATTTCAAGGTTCGATCGTCCCACCGCTTGTCCTCCGTCCCGGCAACGCTTTGTCTGCATATTATTCAATCAAGACATGTTATATCTCTCTTTTTCTCACCATTTACGTCATATTATACTGTTTTTAATTAATGATTGCATGAATTGTATGTGATTTAGATTGATCTATGCATAATGTTGAACATCCATGCATGTTTCATCGTTTTCATTACGTGTTTGATTCATTTCTTGTCTTGCATTGGTCATGGACGGTTCAAGGGGCTTGTGCTCGATTCATGGTGGTCCAAGGGTGGTCTAGAGTGGTCCATGGATGAGAGGAGATGGCTGAATCACGGTAGAACCATGGCCATGACACGATGCCGCCCTCATCGTGCGTGCGTGCGGCTTCCGCCTTCTTGCGAGTTGTCCGCTCGTAGACAGCCCATGCACGGGCCGTGGCTGGTTCGAGAGGGTGCGGCTAGACCTGGGGATGGACCAGTCGTCATGGCTCCGACCATGGGCGACCGGAGAAGGTCGTGCGAAGTGATGAGGCCGCGACGTCGTGTGTGTTGGCGTGCGGCTAAGTTAGGGTTTACGTTGCATGGGCCGGTTCGGCTAGACCGGTCTGGTGGGTTTGGTCAGACCGGATCGATCAGTCGTGGGTCGAGTCAAAATATTTTAAGTTTGATCTGACTTATTTTATTTCCGGATCGGGTTTTTTAATTTTAAAGTTTTAGGTCCAATTTTAAGAATATTAGGTCAAACATTTTTAAAGTCAAACTTTTAATTATTTTATGGACCTAATAATTTGTATTAAGTTTTAAAGTCAAATTTTTAGTTAATGAGACATTTACATGGTCAAATTTTAATGCATGATTTTAAACTGAAGAGTTGAGTATTTTATAAACTCTTAAAGTTAATTTTTAAGTTTAGGCTTTTGGGCTTAGGATTAGTGGGCCAGACACCTGAACCAGTCATTGACCGGAGTAGAAAATGTAGAAGCCTGTGAATATATATTTAATTATATACGTAGTATTTTATGTATATGAATATGATAATGTTTAAATGATTGAGTTAAATATATATTGACGGACTAAGTCTTTTAAATTATATGTTTTTATGAAATGCACGCATCACGAAAATTTTACGAAATGTTAAGGCATGAAAGAAAAGAAAAATATTTCGAGGGATTGAATTGATTTGTGGCAAGTTTACGATGAGGGGATTCGAGATATTGGGCCCGATGAACTTCTGTTCATGTTATTACGAGCTTATGGATCCATGTGTTCACGACATGGTGAAGTGGCAGTATAGAGGTGTGAGGGATCCCGAGGTAAGGTAGGGTGAACCGCATCGCTACGTACGTTGGTTCTTATGATTGATCAATCACACGTCGGCTCACATTTCAAGGATACGACTCACACTGTAGCGACTGGACTTTTCTTAAACTAAATTAAGAACTTTGGGTTTCAAATTGAAAGGCACAAAAATTTCAATCTTGTCGACAATAACGGTTCGCTACTAATTTCTGGGCTAAGATGCAATTAAATGCAAACCATACGCGATATTTGGAAAACGGATCTAAACAAATAGAAGGCGCGGAACTAAAACAGATATGGTCTTGAAATAACGAAACTGTATAATTCATTAAGCAATAATTAGGGTACAGATTTCAACAAAATAAAAAAACTCGAAATCTGTCACAATCCAAAACTATAACTAAAGTTTTGTACATCAAAATCTGAAACCGGATAAGAACAATAGCGAAAACAGATGTCCACGATAAACACATCTTTCCGTTCAACTCGTCACCATCCAGCTCCTACTGTTCATTACTTGCACTCAATAGAAACTAGTGAGTCTAAGGGCTCAGCAGGCAAAATCTGGAATATCGAAAACATATAACACATGCAAACGATATCTGTTACTTTACAGGAATCTGAGTCTGAATAGCTTAAGAATAAATAAGCTAAATAATATGAACTGTGAAATCTGGATGAAATGAAGGCATAAATATATACGTTCTGAAGTAATTTTCTTTAAGCTTGGTGATTAAAATCACACTGAGCTCTATTATTTCTTTTCTGGTAATTATGGCTAAAACACCTGTACATCCGGTCTGTCGTTTGATCAAACTCTGTATTTGAGTCAGAGAGCTGGGTACAAAACCTATCTATCGCATATAAAGGGCATACAGTCCGTCGACCATATCTTAGTCAATTGCGTAGTTGAAAGGGGCACACTGGTTCGTCAGTCAGCGTCCTCACCCTCTCCTGTGACCGTCTGTTGCTTAAGCCATAATCTATAAAACTTTTCTGTTAAAACGTTTCTATAACACTCTGTAAACATTCTTTCTGCTCTTTATTTCCTTTCGTAAATCTGTTTTTCTTACCTTTCAAGTACGATTTATTGATTTTAAAAGCTCTGATGATGTTTTGGAACACTTTGAGAAATCTCACTAATATTTGCGAAGATGAAAACTGAATAAAGTCACTCAAATCTGTTCGAATGAATCGAATTAATCTTTTGAATTGAAGCGGAAATGAACAAGGAATTCAAATTGGTAATTTCTGTATCTATCGAATCGGTTTTGAACAAAAGAAAAGTGAAATCCGAATCGCACGTAAGTGTATCAACGAAGAAGAAAGAAATCTGATTATGACTGTTGGTCAACTCAGATGTCAACGAAATTGAATAGAGTCATTCAGATGTCAAGGGTCAACAAGTAGTGTTAACGAAATTCAGATTTGAAACAAAACTCGCATCTGAACTTAGAATAACAGAGAAACTGAATACTGACTTAGAATCTGATCATTATAGAAAACTCAGATTTGGTTTAAGAACCAGATTCCAGACTTAGTAATTTGAACGAACGTAATCAATAAAGAAAACCTCAGTCTGAAGAAATCAAAAGATCTCAAGAAATTTCTGGAATCAATCGAATAAGCTACTTGTAAGCTATTTCGAAGAAAATCTTTAGAATTCTCAAGAAACTACTGGACGAACATCATCAAACAATTTTCTAACATCTTTCTGGATCAAAATCTCAGTAAACACGTACTTCATCATAAAAACAGAGTATGAACTTTCTGGGTTTTGAAGAACAGCCGTAGCTATCTTCAAATATTTAAAAACACATACAAACATGCATAAGGAACTGAATATATGCTTTCATGAGTGTAGCAAGAAACGGAGTTTACTTGCCTGTATTCTGTAACATAATTACAGATGAAATATGGCAAATCACGTACGCACCGCTCGTCTCCTTCGAAAACCTTTGAAAGGTTTTGCTCGGTTTCTTCACAGAGAGCACCGTTTGCTTTTGGAAAGTATTTTTGATTGGAAATGATGATGCATTATGTGGCTAACATCCTATATATATGAATTAAAAATGCCTAAGGAAGAAACACGTTTAATCAATATGTCAAAAATCTTTTAAAAGTGCTACTCCATTTTAAAGTGAAATCTAATGCTATAAAACCGAACCATTTTATTTAAAAAGAAGGATCCAATTGGCTTGTAAGGATGTTAGAGTAGATGCCCAACTAGCCAACTTGTGGCGTGTGGGTTTTATAGACTCTTGTACAAACAATCTTTATATATGATATTCGCATTTACTTATATGGCATTCTTTACTTTCATTATGTGTGTAATGATTTACAATTGTGTTGAGTAAAGACCTCGAATGCACTGAAGCGTATGTTAGATGTGATAGTGGGTATGACGGCTATCATGAAACACATCTAATAGTCGCTGTGTATTCTGAACATGTTCCTAGTCGATTGGGCCGTCAAAATGAGGATAAGGCCGCCCGAGTTCGAGACTAGTATCTGCGATGCGAAGTACCATGTTTCATTGGTAGGGAACATTGTGATGTTCTGAGCATGCAGATAGATAGTGACAT
>KQ997619.1:174651-192231 GCA_001598015.1 Dorcoceras hygrometricum | reverse complement strand
TGTTAGAGTAGATGCCCAACTAGCCAACTTGTGGCGTGTGGGTTTTATAGACTCTTGTACAAACAGTCTTTATATATGATATTCGCATTTACTTATATGGCATTCTTTACTTTCATTATGTGTGTAATGATTTACAATTGTGTTGAGTAAAGACCTAGAATGCACTGAAGCGTATGTTAGATGTGATAGTGGGTATGAAGGCTATCATGAAACACATCTAATAGTCGTTGTGTATTCTGAACATGTTCCTAGTCGATTGGGCCGTCAAAATGAGGATAAGGCCGCCCGAGTTCGAGACTAGTATCTGTGATGCGAAGTACCATGTTTCATTGGTAGGGAACATTGTGATGTTCTGAGCATGCAGATAGATAGTGACCTGGTGATCTATCGAACTACCCTCGTTCGGACTTTCCAAGTGGTTACCATTTGTCGAGTGGATAAGTCCGAGGTCTTGGTTGTACTGATTAGTCCTCATAACTCGAAACGTCATTGAGACTCTACATGATAGGCGTCTCACTTTGACCCGTTTGCCGACTCATTTGGGGTCACTAGGCGTCGGGATTGGGTGAGACCCCGATGCATGTAGGAGTCGATGCATCGTTGTCGAGGATTCACCGCTCGCAGACATGCGTGGATATCCTATGCTATCTGAGGGGATAATAGTGTATAAATCTCTGGCCAGAGTACTAGAAGTGTTTTAGGTAAATGTGTTTACCTAGTTACACTCGCGATGTCACTATTCGATCTCCAAGATGTGTGCATAGTTATCGGATCTCTAGCGACTCTCGATTTACCAATGGTCGTTGATCTGATCGGGATATATGGATTGAAAGGACCGTACTGTACGTTAACCACGACCGACTGGTTCTTGCAGGCACTATCAGTGATACCTAGGGGATCATGGGGAGATGTTGCTAGACGCTTTACCATGATCCGTTGGGCAAGTCCGGAATTGTGATTCCGGAGCCATAATGGTTGTGGGCCCACGGCTAGCTGTATCCCTGAACCATTGAGGGTCACACAAGTACTAGATCCGAGATTCCCGCACGGATACTCAGCTCAATGTGTTGAGCGCGAGAAGAGGATTTAGGGAAGTGCGACTTCCTAAAAGTCAACAGGGTCAAACCGGGATTTGACGCTGTTGAGGGGCAAAACGGTCTTTTTGCACTGGGGTTCTGAAAAATGGTTTTTCAGATCATATTATTCAGTTTTGGAAACTGAGTCGATCGGTTCGATCTGATCGGCGATCGGAGTTACGATGAAGTCTCGGTGGTGGAGATGAACTGAATGTTCATTGTTGGACCCGGGCCCGTTGGGTCGGTCCAAGTCCAACACTCTATTTAAATGTGATTAAGAGACTTAATTGACATAAGTGTGTCATAACTCAAAAATAGCTTGACCTAACCCTAGCACCAAAAGGACGCCGCCTCCCTCTCTCGAACACGCCGCCGCCGCCGCCGCCCACGCGCCGCCGCCGCCGCCGATCGTCGCCGGAAAATTGTTTCCGGCCAGTTCGACGAGGAGAATATTTCATGTTCTTCCGCTGCCTAGCCGGGGGGCGGATCACCAACAAAGGATCGACCAAACAGCTCCTGTAATTTGCATTCTCAAATCTGAAATTCAACCGAAATAAAAGTTGAATAAAATAGCATTTCAATGTAATCCCTCAATTTCTTATAACTTTCTAATCGTGGCTTTAAAAGATTCTGGTCGTTACAGCTAGTGTGGACATGCTAGCCGAGATCACAAGGTTATTGGAGATACAGTCCGAGCGACCCGGGAAGTCGCATGAGGAATACGTAGCTAAGTGGTTCCGCAAACAGGGACCCAAGGAGTTTCTAGGGACTACTGATCAGCTTGTTGCTGAGGAGTGGATCCGATCTTTGGAGACCATCTTTGCCTATATGGGTCTCCCGGATGCTGACAAGGTCCGATGTGCTATCTTTATGATGAAGAGAGATGCAACTCTTTGGTGGAAGAGCGTAGTGGTTGGTTTGGTGCTGGAGAGTCTGACTTGGGAGAGATTCAAGGTGGTCTTCTTTGAGAAGTATTTCACTGCTGACGTCCGGAGTCAGCTAATCAGAGAGTTCATGAGTCTCCGTCAGGGAGACAAGTCTGTTGCTGAGTATGTGCGGCAGTTCGAGCAGGGGTGTCACTTTGTGCCCTCGATCGCGACAGTGGAGAAGTTGAGATAGTTCACTGATGGACTGCGACCAGACATCCGCCACGATGTCAATATCACGGACGTGGCTACATATATGGCAGAAGTGAACAGAGCTTACCGGTCTGAGAGGGGCCGGAAGGACATGAGAGATGACTATCAGAGGAAGAGGCAGTTTCAGCAGCCCGTCAGGGGACAATCTTCGTAGCAGCCAGCGAAGAGACCATTTCAGGGGCCTCCTAAGGGCCCAACTCCTCGGGGTCACAACAGCAGAGACCTCAGGGCCAGCAGAGGCCGCAGCAGCAGGGGACTAGAGCCCCTAGACCTGGAGGGACACCGATCTGCAAGGAGTGTCATAAGCAGCATTCAGGACCTTGCATGGCGGGATCAGGCAGGTGTTATCACTGCAAGGAGTCAGGACATATTTCTAGGGATTGCCCTAAGAAGAGGTAGGCCATAGGTCGTGTTTTTGTGATGCAGGCGGAGGCTGCAGATCCAGACACGACATTGCTCACAGGTATTTCGCTTTAGAATTTCCGCAATTTCCGTGATTTTGGAAGGTTGGTATTTGGGTGTTTTAAATTTGCATGCTAAGTGGAACACCGCTAGGAGATTTATGCCTATTGGGTTGAACCTAGTAGAACTGTAAACCTTCTAGAACTTGCTTTGAGAACTTAGACGGGTAGGACTAGCGAAATGTAAACGCGTGTCTATGTGACGTTTCTGTTTCAGGCGAGATTCGTGTCCTAGGTGTCACTACCCTTGCCTTGCTAGATTTTGGGGCGGCCCATTCGTTTATTTCGAGTTCGTTCACACAGAGGATGAATATTATTCCGCGGAGCTTGAGTGTGGCTCTCGCAGTGACGATTCCGTTGGGTGAGGAGATATCAACGATCAGTATGGTTCAGGGATTGTGAATGAAGAAACTTTTGAACCAGAATGGACGGAGCTTGTAATAAAAGTGTGAAGCATATAGTTAACATCACGTAGGAGATAGAGACACGTAGAAGAGTTGGAAAGTTGCTTAATTATTATATACTGATTTAAGATATCACGCAGTCCTACAAAATTATGTTCTTAGTTTTAGCCATAAATTTATTGTAATCAAGTCTCATATTCGAGTGTTTGTTATTATTCATACACTAATACCAAATAAATGTACTATAAGACACAAGCTATCAACAAGATGGCCAAGGCAAGATAATCGACATATTTCAATTAAATTAGCCGAAGACGATACAATGCATGGCTAAAGAAGATGAAGACATAAGACATGCATGCATTGATATATATCTCAGAATAAAAGATATTGCAATATTTATTACTATGTCGTAGATTCTAGAGAGTAATTTATCTGGTATATTAAACATATAATAGAGATTAATTTATATGGTATATTAAACATAGAGCAAAATATATATTTTAAAATGACACGAAGATGAGCAGCTCACTATTTTTCTAACCATTGTGACATTATCAAATAAAATAGTTTTGCCAATGATTTGTATCACTTTATTTTTTCTTGAAAAGTTGATTTTAAAGACGAGCAGCTCATTCTTTTTATAATTATTGTGACAGTATAAAATAAGATAGTCTTGCGAATGACTTGGATCACTTTCTTTTTGCTTGAAAAGCTGAAATATCCATCATCTCTGGTACTCGGAAAAATTCCACTTGGAATCAAAGCACGTAATTGAGTTGATGCTAGCTAGCTTTTCACTAACTAAATGAATCATGACCTTTCATAAATATGTCATCCAATGATATTATATATAATTCCTGGCTGTAGGGAAATCTATACTCCGAGCATTAAATTAAAATTGGAAATTTCTTTCCACTTTTTATCTCTTTTTATATTTAAATTATTTGGGAAACTTTTACTATTATTATATTGTCTTTCATATGTAGTACAAAGTTGTAAATATAGGAAATTCATTTACAAAAGAATGATTACTCTGCCTAGTGGTACATTGGGGGTTAAGTATTCAACCCTACCCTACGGCTAACGGAAAACATTATTCTTTTCAAAGAAAAAAAATTAAGTGGGGTGCTACACTCTTGTTACATGCAATATTTTGCATCTAATTATTCTTTCGAATGGGAATTTCGTTGTCATGCACAAAATTACAATAACAATCCAAATGTTCAATTAATAAATGAGGAGTCTAAAAAAACCGAATGACTAATATAGAAATAAGAAGCTCTTGCAAGAGTATGAGCTACTACATTTACTTGTCTATAACAAAACCGAAACGATATTAAGGTTATTTGTCTCAGATGATATTTGTATTGGTCGAATATAGATCCAGATTCACTGAATTTATGGGCTAAGAATTTAATGACATCGACATATATTTTTTGATCAAGCTCAAAAATCACATTAATAATATTCAATTCTTGTATCCATGTGATAGAGTTGAGTAAGACAAGTGCTTCGCATTCCCTACATTCGAATTTCATGGATAGTGTTACAACCTACATGCTACGTGTTATGAATTAGGATCTGAATCACAAAGAACATAAAAAACCACAAAATACCAAATAACTAAGATCGTCAAGAGATCTTGAATTTGGTTTCAAACACTGAGTCTCGGAATCATCACCGATATCACAAAACCTCTACTGACCACGGCACAAGGACACAAGTAGTAGATTCACACAAAAGACAACCCTAAGAACCACCCAAGACCAGCAGCTCATCGGACCTATGGACCCCATTGAAACCCTATCTCATGAGAACCAATTCTTCACGGGAACGTATCAGAGGATCAGACAAAAGAGATCGGAGTTCTCTCACAAAATCTCACTGAGAACCCCCCCTGAAGAACAAGGAAGAAAGGATAAGAGATAGAAGAGTGGCATGAATTAGGGTTTCAAGAGAGAGAGAGTGTATTACATTGTTCGTCATCATTGGCCGACATGCCATATACACATAGGAATGGGTGGCCGAGATTTGCACTTGGAATTGAGCCACGCAGATGGAAAGTTTGCCTAGGCTTGAGCCTTGAAGAAAAGGGTTGTTACCAGAAGAGGTGGAAAGGCATTGGGTCAACGATGAATAAAGGATCGGGCTATCAGTTACTTGAGCCACATATATACACCATGAATTCTCATTTTCATCCCACAAAACACAGGTAACGCCGAACGTAAAAAAAAAGTTGCAGAACCGAAAATAATCTGATTTATTTTATATATCATGAAAACTAATTCTACGACTTGTCATTAATTGTTATCATACCAAGAACCGACACGTTAAAATGCATGACTTTTGTTATCAAAGTATCCTCTATCAGTAAATCGGTTTGGCCACACCTGTAAGGCGATAAACTTTTAAAGAAAACTTGTGTACGTTTGATTAATGGAGTTATCTAAATTGATATACGAATAAAATGATATCTATAACATATTTGTACGCATGCATTACTTAATCAAATCAAAATAAAGTTAGTGATTTCATTATTCAAAATTTTAGACTAATACAGTAGCTATAGTTCATAAAGCACTTAATTTCTTTGGTAGAACTTATGTTGTTAACTATAAATATTTAGAACATTTTTTTACATTTTATATTCTTTACGATAAAATGTATGTTATAATTTCAAGAATAGTTGATCAGGTGAGTGTAGGCATGCATATAAACTAGATAAAAGTAATGAATAAAAGTTTATATTGAATCGATTAATTTAGTCATTAAACATCTGTGATAAAATGCTCAGGCCAAAATAAAATTTTAGTGATAATTTATAATAGGTTTGGGGTGTTTGGAGATTAAAAAAAACTACAATCATTTAAATATTTTGGAGAATAACTTTCCTATATTTTCTATCTTCGTGTCACATTAAAAAGACTTGTATAATATCTGCAGTTTGGGGGAAAAAGTAACCATATTCTCTTTCTTTCTTTTTATTATTATATTGAATAATCTATTCCAAATAAAGAATTAATAAAGGTGAAGATTATAACAATATCACCATCGGACCTAGTCACATCATCAGCCCTAATGAATTATATTCGGACACAGGCGATAGGAATGGTGACTTTCAATGCAACCGACAGGTATATACACCTTCACTAGATGCACATTCATGCATCCATTGAAGTTAAAATATGTAATTAATATGAAATAAACATATTATATGTATGTGTTTATTTATCTATTGTCCATGGTGCTTAACTTATTAATAAGACAATATATAGATTAACTTGAGTCATTTCATGGGATATATTAATTAATGAGATCGTTTCATAACATATATATCTGTTCAATTTTATAACGAATGCTGTTGAGGAAAGTTTTTTATTATTTCCACAAGGATATTTTTGCATATTTTCAATTTAATATATATATATATATATGCTAATTATTAAATATATCGGATCCATTATTGATTCCAAATTAAAATAATTTTTTAGTCGGTTGGATCTTGAAATGCATACGTCAAATGATGCACCGAAAGAAGAAAAGATTTAGAAAGTACACATAACTGTCCGGTCCTCTCAAGTTTTAGTTGTGTTTTGTGCCATTTTTCAGATTCTTTAATTAAGTATTATGAGGAGGAAGAGCATAGACCAATGAATTGGAGAGATTCCAATATACTTGAATTAATATGGCAACACTTTTTGGAGTTATCCATTTTGGAAAACTATATTGTCCATTTAATTAAAATTTCAGACCCTAAATTAATTTGATTTATATATGGATTACGAGATATTTTTATTCACACACTCCAAAATATAAAACTAAGTTACTCTAAAATTATTCCGCTGGATCTTTCAGATTTAGAATCAAATTATAACAAACTCATAAAAAAGTTACTGGCAATATCATACTTGCATGTGTGACAAATAATATTCGACTATTGATATTGTCTTGCTCGCTACTTAAATTGAAAAAACAAAGTCAAAGTATAAATAAAAAAGGGAGAAAGGGCCAAGTGTATAGCAACCATGAAAATGTGTTATTCCCACATAAATATGAATGATATATACTTTTCAAAAAGACAAAAAAAAACTGTGGATGATATATAGAATTGGACGTGTGGGACACGGCCCCCAAATTAATAAAAATTAAACGTCTCTTTATATGCACTGTGGATCTTCTTTAATTTCTTATCAATCTAAGGATGTAGGACAAGGAAAGCCATTGAAGTTGATGTGTATTCCATTCTAACAATATACAGAAAAACAGAGAGATTTTTGGAAATTATAAAACAACCCCTATCCTTAATCTAATTTGAAAGTTTAAAAATCAACATATTAAAATTAGCAGATATAGCATTACTCAAAAACAAATATTTGAACACATGACACAAATATTTCAATTTACTTAGAATATAGCAAACATGAACTGAAATAGAATTAAAAAAAACGTGACTTCTGAGGGTCACTTTATTGAGTTCAACAATTATAAGATCGAACCAATATTGGAGACACCTTATTTCACTTTTTGTTGCGGGTCGGGGCTAATCCGCAATAGTCCAAGTCATATCGTTCTCGAAGATCCAATGGCACACCTCAATCTTGCCGGGTTTGGATCCCAATGCGATGAAGGCTCCATGACCGGGGCTCCAAGATGAGGTATCCAAATGACAGATAGCCACACCGTGGTTGATTGTGGCCTTGGTCTTCGGGTCGAGAATATCCGCTTCGTAGACCCGAACTTTGGGAACCGAATGGCAGTAGTAAATCATGTATGAATATAAACTCTGATGACAGGACACTGACATGGTCACTTTCCCACCGTTGATCCCTTTGACCTTTCCAATCATGATATTCCCTTTCGACCCTTGGATGTTTTCCGTCGACCGGACCACGACGTTCCGCCCTAGCACGGACGTGGCGAAGTCGACCATATCTTCGATCGATGCCACGCATCGCTTGACCTCGCCGGGGCTCGGGGCTCTCTCACAATCGCTCAACGAATCGGTCATCATCTTGACAATCCTCGAGTCATCGCTAGCATGGAAAAGCTTTTTCATTTCACCCAACTTGGCCGTCGAAAAGGGTAGTTTGGAAACTATCACCCGGGGCAAGAACGACCTTTTAGGCATTTTGTCGTGAATATCCGGCATAGGCATGATGGTGCCACTCTTCAGCATCTGCTCTCTGAAGAACTTCCCAGGCTCCACAACCCACGAATTAACCTTTTTGCCCTCCGCCGCTAAGGATTTCACCACAGATGAGCTATCATTGACATAACTACTGAAAGTGACACCTTCTTTCTGGTAATCTTTGAAAGTGTTGTTGACTCCATAAATCTTGAAGTCAACTTTTACTGGATTCGCAGCATCCTGGGCATAGCCACTGAATTTATCCGTGCCTTCATTAAATGATTGCCCGTAGTTGAGGAAATCCACCTTTCCCGCGTTGGATTTTTTCGCATAAGATTTGAAGCTATCGTCTCCCACATTGGACTGATCCCTGTAATTCTTGAAGCTCTCGTTAGGATCATTTGCTTCAGTTGCATAAGTCCTGAAATTATTCTCCGGGACATTTCCATTTGTCCCATACGAAGTGAAAGTATCCTTCGGAGCATTTCCATTTTCGACATAGTTGGTGAAAGTTGAACCCACCACGTTCGAACTGTTCCCGTAGCTCTTGAATTCATTGGGGACGCCATTTCCGTTTTTGCCGTAGCTGGTGAAGCTCTGGTCCCCGGCGTTTGCTTCCTGGGAGTACTGGGTGAATGTTTGTTTCCGGGCATTGCTGCTGTCTGAGTAGGAAGTGAATGTGAGACCGGGTACGTTTACTTGGGTGTTGTAATTTTTGAACTCCCCTTTGCCACTATTGGCTGAAGTTCCATAGGTGTTGAAGCGCTGGTCTATAACGTTCGATCCCGTCGCGTAGACGGTGAACTTGTCGTTGTGGGCGGTGGAGCCGCGGCTGTAGCGGCGGAAAGTGTCGACGATGACATTATCGTTCTCGGAGTATTTCGTGAAAGAATCAGCTCCACCGCCCTTATTCGTGCCGTAGTTTGTGAAGTTCTGGTTGAGATAGGTGGCAAAGTTCACATCATGCGAGTGTTTCTCCAGGCTGATGCCTACATCCGGGAAGCAGAGAAGATTGGCCTTGGTGCAGAAGTCCGGAAGGTGATTCGACAGTGAATTCTGATCGGCGAGTTTGGAGAATGCCGCGTAATCCGCCGCAGTGAGTGGCGAGGCCTTGCCCAGCAAGAACGATGGTTTTGGCAAGTCGTTTGAGACCTGTTTTTGCCAGTAACGGATTACATAAGCTTTCGGGGTGAATGGATTCTCGCCGGCGGCGGCGGAGGTGGTGGTTGTAGCCTGTGTTCAGACAACACACATTAATTAATCACACGACAAAAGCCAGAGCAGAGAGAAACAACCATGTACGTTTCAAGAGATTCATCACGTGCGGAAAACTAATTCATGACTTATATTTTAAAGTTGAGTCGCTTACATCGAGCAGCGAAGCAAAGTTGAATGCGAGGAGGAGCAAGAGGAAGACGAGCGGCGGAGCGGCGGCGGCGGACTGCATTGGTTTTATTTAGAAAAAGATGGTGGAGTAGTATCTCTTATGCGTTTGCTAATGGCTTGGAGCCGATTCATTTTTTATAATGTAATGGTGTTATGTAAATGGAGTGAGAGAGAGGAAATGGAGGGTGGGGTTTACAAATATTGTTTGCACTATGTAAATTTGAACCTTGAACTTGAACCTATTTAGTAATATCCTATCGATTAAATTATATAGGTTTAGTCGGGGTAACTGGGGTTTATTATATGTTGTAAACATGTTCAATTGATCGTATGAATTTAAAAAAAACATGGGATGATGATTATTCTAGATGTAACATAATTAAACCGCGCGACAATTTGAATTAGAAAATATCGACTCAAACAACATTTTGGGTTTTTTAACTGTTTACGGTAAAAAAAACTTTTTTTTTTATAAAATACGGTGCAATGGGTACGTTCATTTTGTGACCAACCTTTTTCAGAAACTACACGATAACACGATGATCATAAATATATATATATATATATATATATATATATGCACGCAATAAAAACAAATTGAAGTCAGAAAATTTACAGATTGAAGGACAAAAAAGACAACCAAGTGTACATATGTAGCCAAGAAAAAGAGCCCTTGACAATGGGAAGTTATAGTGAGGGGTACCTTTGCAATTTAAATGTGTTTATGTGGGTTTCCCCACTTTGCTGTCCTAAATAAAGAGTTTTATGTTCTTTTTACTTTTGCTTTAAGTTTTTTACTCTAACTTTATTTATGCAGATAAACTTTTGACTCTCGTGCACTCATTTTTCCCATGTCGGGAATAAGCTGGCATAATTGCAAAATGGACTTCCTAATATTTGGTCTCAAAGTCTTAAATTTGGTTATTGAGAGATTTGATAATCGGCTATAGTGATAATATGATAGCAATGGAAGGGATGTTCAAGTTCATGAGTTGTTAAATTTCAGTTAGGGAATTTTGATTCCCTGGAGTTTGTCATCTAGGGGATGAAAATTCTCCTATAATTAGTAAATGATTTCCTTTGGGTGAAACAAAAATTGTGACTCGCTAATGACCAAATGCCGTTATATAAAGTGATCTAATTTGTTTCATTTACAGAATTGAGATGAGACAACTTCGTATAGTCTTTAGAATCTCTACCCTTCACGCTTAACTTGTTCACAGTTATCGAAGAAGATGGCATGAACAAGGAAAATAACAAAAATAAAAGGAGATTTTTTTAAAAAAACGAGTTTGAATAATTAAAATTAAACTAATTATTAGTAACGCGTGCGAAATTAATTCACATGAATGTGTGGTTAAATAATCAGAAGAATTGCAAAAATAAAGTTTATGATGCAAGACATATAAACCTATAGATCATGAAGACTAGTTCATTCGATGTGTGGTTTACACTATTACCATGATTACTGAATACTGAGATGTTTCCTTGGAACATAATAAAAAGAGTGTTTTCGATAGATATTTATCTTTTCTAAGCGAGCGGACCTTTGGGACGGTGTCCTAATGGGTAGCATAAAACTTTTCATATTATGATTATTGAAATTGAAGTGTTACGGTGGAGAGTCTTGATAAACCGTGGAAAAGGCTATACTATTTCACACCTCATGTATCATTTCGGGACCTGAGGACCTAGGATAGAAGATTGGGGACCGAGGACCGATGACTTCTACACATTCAGCTACAGTATGTCGGGAGATCGGTGTAAGAGGCCCGAGGAAAGTCCTTGACAATTTCGCACGATCTTTTGCTCTAGAATACGGCATTTACACCTCTTATAGCACACCCCACGTACGCATTGAATAAATCTCCAAATATCAGGGCGGAAATCTTGCCTGAAGAAATGGTCAGCTCGGGTACAGCACCAACCATAAGACTCGCTTCAGCATATCACACGCGGGTGACATGATCGCAGCTACCTTCTAACCCATCTATAAATACCCACGTATGCTCCACTTTCTAGGAGACGACTCACCGGCTCTTAGCTTGCTCTATATTCATGTTTTCTCTTCCCGACTTGGCTTGAGTTTCGGAGTAGCTTCATCATAAACACTTCCGCAGCATATGTGGTTACAGGTCACTAGAAGAGGTACGATTCACTTTGTCAAACCTGCTCATCTCTCAGGGATAGGGCTCCCGATCTGTGGCTTCAGATCACCTGATGACACACATCTCCAAGCAAGACCCCGAGCTGGCGTTATCCAATCGTAGGCGACTCAGCATCGCATACTCTTATCTATTCAATTCAAGCGGTTCGTTTCCCGAGGTGAGACCTCTCGGTCTAGTGAGTGGTGGCAGCTCTTCGACTAGAAAAATTCGGTTATATCATGATTCAACCAAAACCATGTGAGCAATTATTTATTCAAAACACACATTATAGTGAGAATGAAGGTCGATTTATACCTCTTCCCTATTTCCGCGTTTTCAAGGTTTTAATCCCAGATTAAAATAAATTAGAAATCCCATCCTCATCCTCAAATATAATAATAAATAAAATTTGAGTTTTTAGACTATTTCTTTCAATACTTTTTCTACCATAACTAATGGTAAACTAGAAACAAAGAACATTAAAGTAAAACAGTACTTGATTATCTGTCGTAAAAAAAATCACATAGGAAATTGTGATTCAGAGAAATGATTTGTTACTTCATTTGCTAGGGACTATCCAATACTGTTTCGTTCAAATAAAATAGAAATTTACAACCTCATTTATGAATCGGATTAAAATTCCAATTTCAACAAACTTACGGCAGGTGGTAACTGCGATAATTATATAATTTTGAATATTTTCTTGTCAAAAAAGATTTGAAAGCCACACACGGCTCTCTAGTTAAGGACAACCATGATTTTTTCACAATACTATGTAGCTCTGTCCAGCATACCAATAATCCACACATGGATGTGAAAACTTTGTATACTTAAATCAATGAAAAACTCTCTTTTCGAAGTTCCTTATTCTGTCAATATCAAATCCATATTTTAGGCAAGCCCAACCACGTTGAAAAAGTTCATTATCACTCGGTAGAACGTAGTTTTTATTAATCATTATATATATATATATTCTATTTAAAAGAAATGACCATAGAATTTTTTATCCTAATATAAAATTTCTTCAATATCCGGTGAATATTCAATAAGTGAGCAAGATATTGAATATTGACTAAGTGAGTAAGTTTTTGTCTTGAACCTTTTTATCCGAAAATTCTTTAGGCTTCTTCGACAGTGAAATATTAAGTCGTCGAATTATTTTGTCCGGAAAAATCTTTTATTCTAAGAAATATTCTTTATCCAAAAAACCCCCAGTTAGTTCGAAAAAACTATTTAAGATAATTTATCCTGATAACCTGTTTTATCAATGTCTTTCCAATTGGCGTATTTTACTACTATATACTGAACATCATTTATCCAGAAAAAGGTTTTTCATCTGTTAGTAAGCATCATCTTTAGTCGTATTAGTCGATGAGAATAATGGTCCAGATCATATTCTCAATGGTTAAATATTTATCTGACTTTGAACTCATAGATTTATCATAACCGTTTCGCTAAGTTTATAAACACACGGGGAAAAGAGAAGAAAATAGAGAAGCAATATAAAATTATAACATTTTAAAAATTTACCTCAAAAGTCCACGGAACCCTTTGTTCATAACCGTAAAATTTGCTGAGTAAGATAAGATTTTTGTATTTTGAGAACATTTGGTGTTGATAAAGAAACAGAAAATACTATTTAATTCAGTGCTTTAACACAACTCGGTCCGAATCAACTCATCGATAAAGTTCTCTTTGTCTTTCTGCTACAACAGTTCAGTCCGTTCAATCCATACCAGAAATTTTCAATAGTTCTTTCATTCATATGAATGTGGAGACTGGAGAACTCTAACTATTGATATACATGTCAACGTCCAGTAATTATTACTAATACCAAATACTAGCACGAACATAAATGATACAAAAGTAAGTAACTAATTCATCCATTTGGCAGAAAATCGTTACTCCCCCTTCTTGTTTCTTCCCTTTTTCGTTCCAAATATTTACTTCAGTTTCTACCTTTATTATTAAAATTAATTAACATATCCCGATAAAGAGTGAAAGTTTCTTAAATGAGTCAGGTAAGGATAAAAGAGCAAGTTTATCTATAAACTTTGCTTTCAAAATACTTGAGAAACAAGCATATACCTTTGAGACAGAGATAATAGTACCGTAGTATTGATCAATGGATATATTATTACATGTTACAATTAATTGATTAAGGGTAGGTGCAACGCAACTTTCACGCGGTAAGCTAGAAAATGGCATTTATGAAGATAGATAGCTTAGTGATGGAGAAGGATGAGGAGATGAAAGTGATGACTTAGTTTGTTTTCTAATAGAATTTAAGTAAGATTCCAACGATTTAACAAGATTTTCTGTATATCAAGAATTCACTTGGTAGATATATAGTAATGGATCATAAAGAGAAGACCCTATATATAACATTATAACTAAAAGGGTTTTATTTGTTTTTTTTTCTTTTTCATATAAGATTGAATCATATCGAGGCTTGGTAGGATATGGAATATTATGTTAAAGTGGTCGATAAGAGGAGCCAAATTATATCTGAGTTTAACTTCTTTAGAGCAAAATCTTGTTGTTGATTTACTTCTTTTTTTAATCTCAACTTTTAGGATCACATTATTTCTAGTGAGAGACCAAAATGGTGAAACGTATTGGTGAATAGAATTTTTAATTGTGACAATATTTTGACCATGGGTGGTTCTAAACTATTAAGGTTATGTTTGGTTAGAGTCATTCGATCCGATTTTCGTATCAATAAAATATTTAATAATTTATTACATTTAAAAATAAATATATCATTTTCATTTTATCCTAAATTTAATTAATCAAAATCAAACTTGATTTAATTTATTGATTACTATTATATGTATCTATTCAAATTTTTAATAATTATTTTATTATCTAAGAAGCAGGCTTCCACGTGAGCAAAATTATGATTCATTATCAATAAAACTTTAATATATATTTTTATAAAGCAGGAAACCCGGAGAATAAGGATCAACAGCAATGTTGCAGTATGAATCACGATTGCGTCAGAATTATATAAATACACTACAAATATATAATGGAAACAGAGGACTGTATGTGCATGAGTACGTTCTGTTTCCCGAGTAATCAATGTATATTTAATCGCTGCCTTCTGTTTCCTTTCTGAAATCCAAAGAACAATCAGTATATTGATAATATCGTCCGCTCAGACTCAGAGGTATTGAACACTTTTCTTTAATAAAATGTCACCAATCTTTTTCAATAAACAATAAGATATAGTAACAAATAACACTTGACCACGATCCTGGATAAGAATAAAAAATATTTCACTTTTATACCTATGTGCATTTAACATAAATAACATAATAGTCTGGGGTTTGGTCCAGATTTTTTAAAGAAGTTTTGCTCCTTTGAATGCCAACATGCTTCAACAGGACGCGAATACTTGTTGCCCAATGTTAGTAGTTTACAATTTCGAGATTTTCCTTCTATTTTATGATTATAAAACTCAATAGTTTCGGAAAATGTGAAAAGTCTATGAAATAATCTATTACTTCAGAGAAAATTACAGATAGGATTAGAGAGATCAAGATTAGAGACACCATTACTCTCGTGCTCATTTCAAAATTTCTGCTTTCTTATTCTTATCATCCGGTAATAACAGGATGATCCACAAAAAAGGTGGCAGGATTCGAACCTATGGCCGGCCGCCCCTGACCTGCTGGGTTGGGTGGCCGGGTTAGCACCCCTCGTCGCCTTGTACCCGAAATAGATGTGTTGCGCTATCCAGCGCGTAACATTGTCTCCCCTACTCCTCTTCTGGTTGTGCCATTACCAATCGCGGGTGAAGTTAAAGTATACATACGATTTTGCTAATATACATACGTTATGGTATACAACTTGTGTATACCGTTTATGTGACCCATAATTGTTTATGTGATTGGAGATAAATAAAAAGACAACTAATCATAGGATATCACTTAATTGATACACACAGAATATAAGATGTGATGTAACCAAATAGTTCAGCCGACGAGCTACCACCTCTTCGAGGATCTCGGTCACGTCGGACGTCAAGAACTGGAGAGTACATGCGTATTCCTACAACCAACGAACACTCGTCAGAGGGCGCCGGAGGTGTGTCCGGCGAAGTCCCTCCGATGCTTAAGTCAGCCGTGCGCGTGAGAGCAAATTGAGAGCAAATATAATTGTGTGCGAGAGTGTGCAAGAATGAGTGAATGAATACAAAGGAGCAAACCTGGCGGTATTTATAGAGGGGCTAGGCAGATGAATCGATTCTCTTGCACGTTCTGCCGAGACGTGGGTGGGGTCGTGCGCACGTATTCCGCATAATCCGGCCCACGTTCTCCGCCTTTTGCGGAAGTGCTTTAACACGTCGGGCAGGGGTTCTTGGGAGACGCCTCGAACTTAGGTTGTCTCCTCAGGTTATAAGCTCTTCTCCATAACGAAGGAGCTCGGGCGATTCCCGAGCGTGTGGCAAATTCTCGGTCAAAATCCCGATCTCCGAGCTCTATGCGCGTCTCTTGATTGCTTTCGCTCTTGCTGATGTAAGTAGGGTCGATGCTTGGTTTTCGGGTCCCGAGCTACTTATGGGGGGCATCAGGAGTATCCCCGCCGCTAGTCCTAGACGAAGAATTGAAGTATAGGAGTAAGTATACCTGTCGTCGGGACCCGAGGCGGAACCCATACTCTGAAGCAATTCGCGATCCTTACGCTACTTCTCCTCAGTCGTCGAGAAGAGGACACGTGTAGGGCGGGAACAAGGTCGAGTTGTGTTTTTGTAAGAAAATCACGATCCGCGTGAAAGCGTCTCCCAGCCGTTGATAAGATCTCATCGAACGGTGGAGATTGAAGTAGCCTGGCGCCTGAGTAGGATAGGCCTGACGTCCGATGCGACCGTTGAGTTTTCCGAGATGATCTTAGCCGTTGAGAGAGGTGAGATTGGACGGTCAAGATCATTCCCCTGATTCCTATAAATATGTGATCTCGCAAACTCATTCTTTACTTTCTGTTTTCAAACTCCTTGTTACTCTGCGAAAATTTCCTTTCGATTTCACGTTGTTCTATCACTTCCCGATCTCTTACTTAGTAAGTTGTCACTTTCCAATATGTCCACTACCACCGCAAGTTCGATTAGGAGTATAACTGATTCCATAGATAGCCTCCCTGAGAGCCCCGAGGTTACGGGGCCATGGCTTCCCGACCAGGCCGAACTGGGGTCCAAGAACGCGCCCTGGTACGAGGAGAAATCCTCCAACTTGAAGTCGTCGGACATCCCCTTCATCAGGGAGAAGGGGGGATGTCCGATAAATTCGAGGTGGTCATCCCGGTCCCGAGGAGAGGGCCCATCTCCCTCCTCGGGGTTTCCATTCTTTCTATATTAACCAACTGGAGATGGGTCTCCGTTTTCCTCTCCCGAGGTTTATCGCAGCCCTCTGCCATCATATCAAGATAAGCCCGAGCCAACTGGCTCCCAATTCTTATAGTTTCCTTCTGTCCTTGGCCGTTCTTCTTTGCTACCATGATCTCCCTCTCGTCCCCTATGTCTTTATGCAATTAATCCAGATCAAACGCCTGGGGCCGGGGAAATTCTATCTCTCCCACAAGGGAGATCATGCTTTCATTAAGGGGAACCCGAGCTCCCACAAGGGGTGGATGAGCCGGTTCTTCTTCGTGCGGCGGCTCGGGAAGAAAAGAAACCCTTGGAAGTGCGCCATGCATTGGCGGGACAATGTCTTTACCCTTTCTCCCAAACTCCTATCCGAGCCCCGAACCTGGCCCCCTTCCTAGATGCTATGCGCGGTAAGAGCTACAATGCTCCCGAGCTTATGGAAGACCTCCTGTGCTTCTTCAGGTTTAG
>KQ997619.1:145275-163016 GCA_001598015.1 Dorcoceras hygrometricum | reverse complement strand
GCTACACTGATTCTAGCTTCCAGTGTGACGTGGATGATTCGAAGTCAACCTCTGGATTTGATTCATGCTCAATGGTGGTGCTGTCTCTTGGAAAAGTTCCAAGCAAGACACCATCGCGGATTCAACCACTGAGGCTGAGTACATCGCAGCATCAGCTGCTGCTAAGGAGGCCGTTTGGATAAGGAATTTCGTCCAAGAGTTGGGCGTCATTCCTAATGGAGTTGGTCCAGTCCTGGTGTACTGCGACAACATGGGTGCCGTTGCACAAGCAAAGGAGCCTAGGTCTCACCAAAGATCCAAACACATACTGAGGAAATACCACATAATCCGGGATATTGTGGCTAGAGGTGACATAGCAGTTGAGAGAGTCGCCTCTGCGGACAACGTTGCTGATCCACTTACGAAGCCCTTGCCAGGACCGTTGTTTGATAAACATCGCGAAACAATGGGACTGCGTCTGATGATTAGTTGGCTTTAGGGAAAGTGGGAGATTGTTAGAGTAGATGCCCAACTAACCAACTTGTGGCGTGTGGGTTTATAGACTCTTGTATATGACAATCTTTATATATGATATTCGCATTTGTTTATATGGCATTCTTTACTTTCATTGTATTGTATAATGATTAACAATTGCGTTGAGTAAAGACCTATAATGCACTAAAGTATATGTTAGATGTGATAGTGGGTATGACGACTATCATGAAACACATCTAATAGTCACTGTGTATTCTGAATTAGTTCCTAGTCGATTGGGCCGTCAAAATGAGGATAAGGCCGCCCGAGCTTGAGACTAGTATCTGCGATGCGAAGTACCATGTTTCATTGGTAGGGAACATTGTGATGTTCTGAGCATGCAGATAGATAGTGACCTGGTGATCTATCGAACTACCCTCGTTCGGACTTTCCAAGTGGTTACCTTTACCTAGTTACACTCGCGATGTCACTATTAGATCTCCAAGATGTATGCATAGCTATCGGATCTTTAGCGACTCTAGATTTACCAATGTCGTTGATCTGATCGGGATATATGGATTGAAAGGACCGTACTGTACGCTAACCACGACCAACTGGTTCTTGCAGGCACTATCAGTGATACCTAGGGGATCATGGGGCGATGTTGCTAGACGCTCTTACCATGATCCGATGGGCAAGTCCGGAATTATGATTCCGAAGCCACAATGGTTGTGGGCCCACGGCTAGCTGTATCCCTGAACCATTGAGGGTCACACAAGTACTAGATTCGAGATTCCCGCACGGATACTGAGCTCAATATGTTGAGCATAGGAAGAGGATTTTGGGGAGTGCGACTTCCTAAAAGTCAACAGGGGTCAAATCGTGATTTCCCGCTGTTGAAGGGCAAAACGGTCATTTTGCACTGGGGTTCTGAAAAATGGTTTTTCAGATCATAGTATTCAGTTTTGGAAACTGAGTCGATCGGTCCGATCTGATCGGCGATCGGAGTTATGATGAAGTCACGGTGATAGGGATGAACCAAATGTTCATCCGTTGGACCCGGGCCCGTTGGGCCGGTCCAAGACTATGACTAAGTCTATTTAATTAGGCTTAAGGGTTTCATAACTTACAACAATCAAAATTAACCCTAACCCTAGCTCTAAGTGGCCGCCTCCCTCCTCTCCTCAAAAGCCGCCGCCGCCTTGCGCCGCCGCCGCCGCCGCCTCGCTTCGCCGGAATTTGTTCCGACCAACTTGACGAGGAGAATCCATCCGCGTTGATCTCGTCATGTCTTCTAGTGTAGGCTGACGAAGGAGTCTCGCTTCCGGTCGTGGATCTGATTGACGTAATCTACCTCTGCCTACCGTGAAGTGCCGGTTTCCTCGCGAAACTGGTCGGAGCCAGGCACGAGTTGCCAGCAAGGTAATCAACTAAAACACCCTATGAATGGTTCATAGCTTTGCATGTTTTGAATTGTATTGATCGTCTCCCGGTCCAATTTTTGTTCTTTCGCTGTCTCACCGGGAGGCGTGATCCGGATCCGCCACGGTTCCCAACAATACCGATGGGTTTTCTAACCGGGCGAGGAACAGGATGGCGACAGATGGAAACCATGAGTGTAGAAAGGAAGCACTCAGGGCCCGTCATCTCATTTGGCCCCGAGGACTTGTCTATGGACGTCGAAGCACACAACGACGCTCTGGTAATCCGGGAAATGATCGTAAATTATGAATTGGCTCGCATTTTCGTGGATTCGGGAAGCTCAGTCAACGTGTTTTTCAAGGGGACCGTGGATCAGATGGACCTCGGGCAATATCACTTGGGGTCAGTGAATACACCGCTGTTTGGGTTCACAGGCCACTCTTTACAACCCTTGGGGGTCGTCCAGTTGCCTCTGTCACTAGGATCAGGAAAGCTGAGGAAGACTAAGGTCGTCGAGTTCACTGTGGTAGACGCCCCGTCCTCCTACAACGTTATACTAGGGAGACCAGCTGTGGCCGCCTTCTCGGTCGTGGCCTCGGCTTTGCACCAGAAGATGAAGTTTCCAGTGGGAGATGAGGTAGGTGTGGTTCTTGGAGATCGGAAGATGGCCAGAAAGTGCTATGTGGAAGAGGTGAGGATCGAGCAGAAGACGCTCAAGGCCAGCTTCTACGCTCACCCCGAGGCCCGAGAGGATAGGATGTAAGTAGGCTCGGGATTTTCATCTTGTTATTTGATTTTACCTTCGCTTCCTCTGTAGGTTATTTCTCGATTATAAACATTATCTTACGGAATAAAAGAAATTTTTCTCAACTCATGGACCCCTGTCAAGCTTCCTCGGGTTATGTTTTTGACTGAGCGTTGTTGGAACAAACTTGTAAGACCGACCAGCTCGGCACTCAAAGTCCAGTTCCGCACTGGCACTGGCCACTCCTCGCGTAGCCCTTCTACGTGAGCACTGTAAGCCCGACCAGCTCGGCACTCAAAGCCCAATTCCACACTGGCACTTCCTCGCGTGGCTCTTCCACGTGAGTACATAAGCCCGACCACCTCGGCACTCAAAGCACAGTTCCGCACTGGAAAAACTCTTCGTGTAGCCAAAGTCCAGTTCCGCACTGGCCACTCCTCGTGTAGCTCTTCTACGTGAGTTCACTAAGCCCGACCAGTTCGGCACGCTAAGCCCAACTATCGTTGGCATTAAGCCCGACCAGCTCGGCATTAAAGCCTAATCCCGCATTGGCACCTCCTTGGGTGGTAACCCCTCTTGAGCACATATGCCCGACTAGCTCGGTACACAAGCCCACGCTTCTTTCATGTCATGCTCTAGTCCTGGGTGTCTTTCAGTGGTCTTCTAGCCTTAGAATAGAAGAAGGTAAACTATCGTGGGCATTAATCCCGAGCAGCTCGGTCAACTAAGTCTAAACTATCGTTGGCACAAAACTCGACCAGTGTGGTTAATAACGCCAATTATCGTCTGTGCAAGATCCGAACAGCTCGGTGCCTCAATCATTCGGCTTTCACTTAAGATACATTGACTTAATTTCCAGTCGCTCGGGATAGTCCGTTCATACAGTACTATGCTCAAAGTAAAATAGACAAAGGAAAAAGGAAAGTAGTTGATTCCATTGAACTTTGAAATAAGTACAAAATAATTTCAGTACAACAAAATCAAGCTGGCGGGGCCTCCTCTCGACCCGAGCTGCTGTCGTCGAGGTCCTCGTCATCAGGCATATCGGCCAAAGCCTGCTCCACGTCGAGGAAAGAGGCCGGGTGTTCCTCTTTCGAGTAACCATTAGCCCTAAATTGGCCAGGCACCCATCAAAGCCCTTTGTCAAAATACATCGAGGCCTTCGTCGAGCACAGACTGTCAAACTCCTTGGACTTTAAAATTTTTCCTTCTCAAGTTGCCAAGAGTTTTCCATTTTCCCTTGGAGCTTCTCCACCTCAGCCTGATGGATCTTGCTCTCTTCCTCGAAACACTGAGCTCGAGCTTCTAGAGATTCACTTGGGACTCCATGGTTTGCACCTGGGCCCTGAGAGCTTGGACCTCAGTTCGGGCCGACTCTAGCTCAACAGACAGAGACTCCTTTTCCACGTTCTTTTTAGTCTGGATCTCCTCCAGCTGCTTCATCAAAACATCATGACGGCCAAGCACCCCATCCATGGAGCGTCTGGTCATGATGACCTCTTCACGAGCCTTGGAGAAGCGACTCGCTGCCTCTCCGAACCATACCAACGACTGCACAGATATAATAAGTTAGCAACAATGATAGAGTACAAAAGTAAAATCCCGAGCTGATACGCACCTGCATGAAATGAAGACCAGCAGTTTCAAGAACCTTAAGGTCGGGAGTCCTCTTCACTTGATCAAAATCCCGATCGGGAATCAAGCGGCGAATGAAATCCAGGGAAACAGGGCCCGAGGGACTGGACACAAAGGAGATGGCAGAAGTGTCCAGTAGTATGTAGGGCTCTTCGGTTGATTGATGTTCCGGATCCTTGTTCGTCCTACCATCCTGCTCCTCTGAAGGATCCTTGGGAACGGTCACCCGAGCAGACTCAGTACCCATCTCTTCATTACGGCGTTTCTTGTGCCTCTCCTTCCTTTCCGAAGGCTCCTTCCATTTCTCCTTGCTCGGGGTGCGTGAGCTGGAGGCCCCCTTAGATTTAGCCTTCATTTCCTTCAGGGCTTCCATCATCTCGGCCTTAGTCATCCTGTCGTCTGCAAAAATAAATCACAAGTTTACGGGTCAGATTTCATATGTGGTAAGGGTGGTGCAAAGAAGACAATGGCAATACCTAAATCCCCGACCAGCCGAGCCTTTTTTCCACTAAAATTAAAATTCCCTCGTGTGTGAGAAAAACAGAGAGTTGAGCGTTCATTGTATCAATCTCACACACCCGGATTCATTCACATATGTTTGTGAATGAATCTCGAAATATGTTCACAGATCCCGTCCAATCATGAAGACGTTAAACTCTTGTGTATGTAGTTAGTCACACAGTTGCGGCTGATGTGCAGTTATGAAGTAGTGGATCCTTCCGAGGTGGAAGAAGGGGAGATGTAGGATGTTGATATCCGAACTTCCATAAACAAATATGCTGAGTATCGTGCTCTTTATTCATACAGTATTGCATATTTACTTAGCACGCATTGCACGTTTACAGTTCAGCAGTTGCTTATACTTAGCATACGCATAAACAGACTTCAGCACTTAGCATCATATTTCAGCAGCACACAAGCACACAAGTCTCGAACAGATTTATGTTGTACATAAATCTGTTTGAGTTGTTTTAAAATATAAGATTCAGTTCTGGTATTTTCCGCATGATTTTTAAATCATACCAGATCTGTCTCCGGTGCTCTTTGTATTGTAATTGTTCAAGAACAACGAGCTATTGCAGCTCAAGTTTGTATCGGCAGCGCGCAAAATTTTCAATGATTGTCAAAACAGCGCCTGCTGATCTTTCTTTTTGATCCTTAATATCGGACCAACAGCGATGGAGCATCAATTGACTCTGCTACGCTACTATCAGGGGAAGACATTTCTATAAAAAACTAGCGAATTGAAAGAACTTATGGAAGACCGGGAGGCAGTGAAAGTAGCTCGGGAACAAGCAGAAATTTTGGCAGAGTTTCGACGCTAGAAGAGAGCAAGGGTAAGAATGAATGGAAAACACTGCCTATTTATAGGAGTTTCGAAGGACTTCCCAACCGTTAGATCTCCATCTTGGTAAACGGCCCGGATCACCTCGGGAACTCCAAACGACTCCTCGGGTTCCGAGCTGAAACTCATCTTGACCGTCCAATTAAAATTTATCAACGGTTGAGAATAGCTTCACCCGGATTATGGTTTTTCTGAGAAAGCACAAAATTTATCTACAGTCTCGAGCTTCATCTGGGTCTTTCGTGAAGTATCTATCAATAGTTGGGATTCAAAGGCGCATCGTCATGGTTTTCATCACCAAACGTAAGTGTCAGCTCGGGTCCCGACCTCAGCTGTACATACTCCTATAATTCAATTCTTCGTCTAGGACTCGCGGCGGGGGATACTCCTGATGCCCCCCATAATCACCTCGGGATCCGAGAACCGAACAGCTCATCCAAGACCCCAACACACACCAGCATCTCGGGAGTCACCCGAGGACCAAGCAATACGCTACACTCGACCCACGCTACTGAGCTCGGGCTGTTTCCCAAGGACGCTCTATCAAGATCGGGTGTTGCCAGAGGCCTCACTACCGGTTCGGGGATATTTCCCGAGGACCATGTCTCGACGTGATGAAGAGTCCACCCTGGATACGTCTATCCTTATTTGAAGAATCCCGGGTCGATACACCTTTCCTTATTTAGCGAGAGGATCCCGAGGATCACGGAAAATATTCGCCGAGATATTCTCTTTTCCACTGTCTAGCCCCTCTATAAATATCAGGTTTGATCCCTCATTATACACACACTCATTCTTGCACACTTTTGCACTCAGCATATATTTTCTCTCGCTTTTGCTCTCGCACTCTGCCTGACTTAAGCATCGGAGGGGCTCGCCGGACACATAACGTCCTCTGACATGTGGTTTGTGGTTGCAGACATTGTGGTTGCAGACATAAAGGAGGAAAGACGTGCATTCCCCAGTCCCGACGCCCGACGACATAGCTTGAGGTCCCGACGTGGTGGTAGCTCTCGGTTGAGATAATTTGGCTATATCATATTTATTTTTCAAAAAGTACTTCAAAACTAGTGTTTAAATATTTTTTAAAAAAATTTTATAAAAATTTTATCCAAATACATGTTTTAAGTTTTTTGAACTTTATAAAAACTAAAAATATTTTTAAAAAACTTGTTCACACGAAGCGTAAATAATCCAAAAAAATAATATATTACAATCGAAGGCCAAGAATCCTATCTGAACAAAACAAGAACATGTGCAAATAAATGTTGATACGTGCACTTTTACAGTCCATCCATTTCTTATTTGCGTGTAGATTTTAAGTTTTGAATATATAAAAATCTGTCAAGTGAGTAATTGTGTCGAACTTGAGTATTTCGATTGATGTAATTTAACATAAATAAATGTAAATTAATCACGAAGTCTCATGAAACCACCCATTTCAGTTCTTAATTTCAGTATGACTTCTCGATACAACATGCTATAGATGATATATAATTTTTATTATATATCTTAATCAATTTAACTTTATTATAAAATGCTATCCTCATTTACCCAAATCATATATCTAATGATAAACATATACATATAATTAATGTTGTAATGATGATAATATATAAAACTTGAGTAATCAAGATCTACGGTTACATTTGTTCGGTTAACATGAAATCAACTTAGCAATACTATTTTGTCAATTCACTAGCGGAACGGCCCACAACTAGTGTAGGAAATTATCGGGGTTTTTTAACTGTTTACGGTAAAAAAAACTTTTTTTTTAATAAAATTAAAAAAAAATATGTGCAAGTCACGCCGATTGGGACGGCGTGACTTGCTTGTTTTTTTTTTAAAAAAGTTCAATCACGCCCTCACGGAGGGCGTGATACATTACTTTGCTAAACGTACCCATTTCACCGTATTTTATAAAAAAAAAAATTTTTTTACCGTAAACAGTTAAAAAACCCAAAAAAGCATGGCGTTTGAGAGCTCCTTTTCTTGTGTTTGAGGAGCCGCTGCCTGCAAGGATTAGTACACACACTCCAATGTACGTCATCCACTGTGTGTCCTTGCATGTAACTATTCATTTTTTTATGGTTTTATATTTACCGAGAGGTAAAATAAAAGAAAATATAATATATCAATATATGCATGCATAAAAATATATTTTTATATATAAAATAAAAAGGAGTTGAATGCATTAAAGGCACGAAAAATGGGTAAAAAGAGGGTAACGAATTTTAAAAAAAAGTCTCATGCTTGAAATATTTTTAAAATAAAAAAAATGAAAGATTATTCGAAGATGGGTTTTTCACGGTAAACTGTGAAAAAACCCTGAAATGTGAAAGCACCAGCTTCGAATAAGCTTTCGTTTTTTTTTATTTTAAAAAAATTTCAAACAGACGACGAGACTTTTTTTGAAAAAGTTCGTTGTCCCGCCATACCCAATGGTGGGACTTCTGTTATATATTTTTTAAAAAGTTTTGAAATGTGTTTTTCTTTTAAATTAAAAAAATGGTTTCAAAGCCGAGACGATACTATTTATTTACTTATTAAGTTTCGAATTGTACTGAATTTTTTTATATCGTATTTGTACTGTAATTTACATCATCTATTATATATTATTGTGTATATATTTACAATATATGATAAAACTATAACTTAAGTTCGAACCAAAAATTTATTTATATATCGCTTATATAAAAAAATTAAATATTCAATATTTTTATGGTTTGCCCCTTAAGTCAAAGAGGGATCAGCGGATAATGAAGTCAAAGAAAAAGTGTGCTCAGATACATCGTGTATTAAGCAGAAAAGCACTTGAGGCTAATGACGATCCGACTACTTTGACTTAAGGGGCAAACCATAAAAATATTGAATATTTAGTTTTTTTTATATAAGCGATATATAAATAAATTTTTGGTTCGAACTTAAGTTATAGTTTTATCATATATTGTAAATATATACACAATAATATATAATAGATGATGTAAATTACAGTACAAATACGATATAAAAAAATTCAGTACAATTCGAAACTTAATAAGTAAATAAATAGTATCGTCTCGGCTTTGAAACCATTTTTTTAATTTAAAAGAAAAACACATTTCAAAACTTTTTAAAAAATATATAACAGAAGTCCCACCATTGGGTATGGCGGGACAACGAACTTTTTCAAAAAAAGTCTCGTCGTCTGTTTGAAATTTTTTTAAAATAAAAAAAAACGAAAGCTTATTCGAAGCTGGTGCTTTCACATTTCAGGGTTTTTTCACAGTTTACCGTGAAAAACCCATCTTCGAATAATCTTTCATTTTTTTATTTTAAAAATATTTCAAGCATGAGACTTTTTTTTAAAATTCGTTACCCTCTTTTTACCCATTTTTCGTGCCTTTAATGCATTCAACTCCTTTTTATTATATATATAAAAATATATTTTTATGCATGTATATATTGATATATTATATTTTCTTTTATTTTACCTCTCGGTAAATATAAAACCATAAAAAAATGAATAGTTACATGCAAGGACACACAGTGGATGACGTACATTGGAGTGTGTGTACTAATCCTTGCAGGCAGCGGCTCCTCAAACCCAAGAAAAGGAGCTCTCAAACGCCATTTTTTTTTTAAAAAAAAATTATAATTTGAAGTCACGCCCATGTGATGGGCGTGACTACCTTTTCTTTAAAAAAAAATATGTGCAAGTCACGTCGATTGGGACGGCGTGACTTGCTTGTTTTTTTTTAAAAAAAATTCAATCACGCCCTCACGGAGGGCGTGATACATTACTTTGCTAAACGTACCCATTGCACCGTATTTTATAAAAAAAAAATTTTTTTTACCGTAAACAGTTAAAAAACCCAAATTATCGATCTATTTAACCTATTAATCAACATGCCCTCGATCCCACGTCTATAAACTTAAGTTTCTTTTTCCATCGTCATAATTATATTATCCAGTTTTCATATTTGACATTCCATACATCACCTCGGGATCCGAAAACCTTCAGAAAACCTATTGCCCCGAGGTGACCATCAGCTCTTACAGGAAGACCTCTTGACCGGAGGTGACCATCAGCTCTTGCAGGAACTCCTCTTGACCCGAGGTGACCATCAGCTCTTGCAGGAATACCTCTTCATCTCTTGTAGGAACACCTCTTCCCCCGAGGTGACCATCACCTCTTGCAGGAATACCTCTTGACCCGAGGACCGAGCTGTACACTTCTCCTATCGAGATGCATACAGAGCTCGGGGAAGACTACACGATGAGGTACCAGATATTCCTACTTGACCTGATGCTCCAGCGGGGATCACGCCCCCGAGAGTATGACCTATCTACGCCTCTCCGAGATCTGAAAATCACCGAGAATCAAAGAGATAATCTCGCGCAAGATAACCGTCAATCTGGGTGTGATCTTCGTCTCGAGAAACGCTCCAGCGCATCACACGTCGGGTAATGCGTCAGCAACCACCACCCACCCCTCTATAATTACCAGGTATGCTTCATTCTGTAGCCTATTCACAAACACACAAGCTCTCTGCTTTATATTCATATTTGCTCTTTATTCCCGAGCAACCGACCTGACTTACATCAGAGGGGCTTCGCCGGAAACACTTTCGGCGCCCTCTGACAAGTGTCTGTGGTTGCAGGTCGTTGAAAGGCAGACACCCAGCTCATTCCCGAGCTCTCGAGCTCCCGACCTGTCATCTCATATTCCCCGAGCTATATTGTGCCGAGGCCTAGACCCGATAATACCTCACTACTGTTGATTCATTTAAGCAGTTTCCTCCTAGTTCAGCTCGAACAGATCTCACTCAACTCATCCCTCGATGACAGACCTCCCGAGCTCCCGACCTCCCAACATATCTCACTCCTCATTCCCTGATGACAGAGCTCCTGAACTCCCGAACTCCCGACCTCCAGACATCTCAACGTGGTCGCAGCTCTCTGATCGGAGAAAAATTTGGTTACATCGATATTTAATTGCAATCAATATCTTAGTTATTTTTTTTTACTCTTTTATCCATCTATCCTTATTTAATTATTAAATAGTTCATTTACTAAAACGAAGAAGAAAAATTGTTTATAAAATTTAGAATTCAGAATATTTAACAAAAATGGGACGAAGGGAGGAAGTTATAATTACATACTGACCTGATAAGACTTGAGACATAGCATCTTTTGTTACCAACGAACTCCCTCTCACCATCGCCCAAACTAATAGTGAGAGGAAACAGACCAACCCTTTGGCGTAAAACCCCTCTGGATCGAAGTACCATCTTCTGTTACTCCGTATTCGTTTCATGGGAACTGACGAGGAAATTTAACCTATTAATAATTACATGTACTGTTACCCTTTATTCGGTATAGGAAATAGCTCCAATATGTCATTTGGCCAGATGTGATTTGTAGCCTGGACTCTTGAGTATAACAAGAAAAGAAATGGCCGGAAAAGCCACCGGAGACAAACCGGACAACGAGCGAACCCGCGAGCTCAAAGCTTTCGACGAAACGAAAGCCGGAGTAAAAGGCTTAGCCGAGAGCGGCATCACCGAAATCCCAAGAATTTTCGTCCAACCTCCGAATCACACTCCAAATCCAACGACGACTCAAAACCCCATTTTCCCACTGATAGACCTCGAATCCATCAACACCAAACGCAAGAACGTGATCGAACAAGTCCGATTAGCATCGGAGACATGGGGCTTCTTCCAGGTGATCAATCACGGGATCTGCGATGGAATTTTGCAGGAAATGCTCGATGGGGTGCGCAGATTTTACGAGCAAGATGTTGAGGCCAAGGCGGAGTGGTACACGAGAGATTTTAGCAGAAGGGTTATTTACAACAGTAATTTTGATCTGTTTACTGCTCCTTCTGCTAATTGGAGGGACACTGTTTACTGTCAAATGGCTCCCAATGCTCCCAAGCCTGAGGAATTGCCGGTGGTTTGCAGGTAATTTTTTTGATTCATTACTGTCCATTAGAGTGAAAATTTCATGTGTGAAGTAGATTGAGCCAAGTCTGGAGCTTCGCTCCTATATATAAACTTGAGGCCATTACATGAGGTGTCGTTTGAAAAACATGGGGATTAGAAAGTTTGACACGATTTTTATTTTCAGGGTTTTGGATGCAATTTTCCATTAATTAATCTGATAAATGATATAATAATTCTGGAAAAGTTTAATTACACTAATTAGGGATCAGAAAATTTAGAAATGGGTTAAAAACCGAATGGTAAATTTTCGATAACTTTAGGAGTCATACCTGAAATTATATTTAAATTTTTTTTTGAAAAAGATTTTGAATTTTGAAACATTTGTTTTTGTTGGTCTATCAAATCAAAGCTTATTGTTCTCATATAAATAGTCACAAGCAACATGTTAACAATGGTTAGTTTCGGAATAATAATCGTCTTTCGGGAAGAACGTTTCCAACCTGACCCCGAAGGCTAGTTTGGTACGAGAATAGGATGGAATGATATATGTGATATCATTGATTATTAAAAATTTGAGTAGGATATGTAATATTATTTAATATATTAAAATATATTTGATTTTGATTATTTAAATTTTGATAAAATTAAAATGACATATTTATCATATTATAACTTATATCAAATGATTTGATTGATATGTGATAAATTTATCGATATATTGATGTTTGTTATATTAATAATTTGATTGATGTATGATAAATAATAAATCGTATCAAACGAGGATGTGATTTGATTAATTTTATCAATCAAAACCCGACAACCAAAGATTGGAATTTATAATTCAGAGTATTTGAATTAGATCATTGATATGAGTTATAGCTTTTAGTAAAATAAGACAGTAATATTTTTTTAGATCTTATACTCTAGATAATATTTGAACAAATCGGATCGGATCGAAGTTTTCTTAGGTAGCCAGTGACCAACAATTATCCTTAGTATATACGATAGAGGCGTATAATCGCATTCCACACTTATGATTTCTACAGAGACATAATGATTGAGTACACAAACCAAGTCTTAAAGCTTGGGAAAATTTTGTTCCAATTATTATCAGAGGCAATTGGCCTGAAACCCAGTCATCTTGAAGAAATGGAATGTGGTGAGGGGCTTACACTTTTGTGCCATTATTATCCTCCGTGCCCTCAGCCAGAATTAACCGTTGGTACAAGCCAGCATGCTGATAGTGACTTCCTAACTGTTCTCTTGAATGATGGAGTAAATGGGCTACAAGTTCTGTATCAGAATCAATGGGTGGATGTTCCCTTTGTGCATGGAGCTTTGGTGGTCAATATTGGGGACCTTCTTCAGGCAAGTTTTATTTTTATGGTTTTATTTTTCTCCATGGGAAATTCTATAAATCGTCCAGTAATTTTTTTTTTCACGCAAAAATGTTTTTTTGCGCCGTGTTTCTTTTTCCCCCATCCCATACACCAACCTTATTATCAATGTTACTATAATGTCAATACATAGATGAAAAAGAGCTAAAATGCAAAAGGAAATAATTTTGATCCATTAAGACCACATTCGAGTGGACTCATAGCATGAAAGTGACACGACATATTAGACTTATCGACCGATCATCTTCAGATCTTCTGATATCCTATAGTTTTCGGTGCAGCTTGTGTCTAACGACAAGTTCAGAAGTGCAGAACATAGGGTGCTAGTGAACAATGTGAGTCCAAGAATCTCCGTTGCATGTTTCTTTAGGAGTGATTTATCGATGGCAGACACAAAACTCTATGAGCCAATCAAAGAACTCTTGTCTGAAGATGATCCACCAAAATATAGGCCAACAACGGTAACAGAATATGTAAACTACTTCAACAATAAGGGGTTGGATGGAACTTCTGCTCTCTCACATTTCAGGATTTGAGAAAATATATACCTATATATAGAGACAGAGCATGTGATATCCTTTTATAAGTATGAGTTTGAATTGTTGGTTTACTATATATATATATATCATGTAATATCCCTTTATGAGTTTCAATTGTTGGCTTACTGTATATTGTTCGTTTTTCTTTGTTAGTCCCTTGTATATATCTTGGTAAATATATAGATGGTTGTTTGAGTTATTCATTGTGATAAAAACAATATTCATCGTTTAGTATTGTTGTATCTAATACTTGGTGAATGATTTTATGTTAGAAATTAATGAAATCATTTAGTATTGTAGGTATTTAGAATATTGTTGAATATTAAGGATAAAATATTCTAAGTTTAGTAATAATAAATGACTCAACTTGGAGCTTAGTAGATCAGTTCAGGATGAACTTAATAGCATGGTTTAGGCAGATCAGATCAGAGCTAAGTTGTGTAAGTATAACTCACTTTAGAACAGACTGTATCAGAATTGAACAGAACTATTCTAGTCAACATTTTACAAGAGCAGTTCAAATCAGATTAAGAAGAGTGGTTAAGAAGATCATATCAGTTTTGAACGTCAGTTTAGAACAGACAGTTCAGTACAGATAAGATGAACAGATCAGATTGGAACATGTACCTTAGTTAGATCGGAGCTGAAATCGATGCATTGACTTGAGAGATCATTTTATAGTCCTTGAACAACTCTGAAAAATAATCAAAATGAATCAGAGTTGGTAGCATATGAGGATTGCCGATTTTGAGTAAAAAGAAGAAACATTTTGTAACGCCCGGAAAATGAATAAATCCACGAGTATTTAATCTGTTTCAAGGGTTAAATTGCTATTTTCCGTTTAACATTTCACATTTCACCTGAACTGATTTCTTCAGTTTTTAAGCCTTGACGGATCATGAATAGTTCCCGGAAGATGAACCCAAGCACGGTTGATGGAGACTTTAAGTTTCGGTGAAAACAAAAGATTGCACAAGTAATATTAGAGTAGATGTCCAACTAGCCAACTTGTGGCGTGTGAGTTTATAGACTCTTGTATATGACAATCTTTATATACGATATTCGCATTTACTCATATGGCATTCTTTACTTTCATTGTGTGTATGATGATTTACAATTGCGTTGAGTAAAGACCTAGAATACACTAAAGTGTATGTTAGATGTGATAGTGGGTATGACGGCTATCATGAAACACATCTAATAGTCACTGTGTATTCTGAACATGTTCCTAGTCGATTGGGCCGTCAAAATGAGGATAAGGCCGCCCGAGTTCGAGACTAGTATCTGCGATGCGAAGTACCATGTTTCATTGGTAGGGAACATTGTGATGTTCTGAGCATGCAGATCACGGTTTATTCATATCTCATGCATGCTACTCACTGTTTTTGACATGTCTTGTTTTTTTCCTCTTGAGGTTTCGGCCATGGTGATTTCCAGGGGTGATGACTCGATTATTAGAGGTTCCTAGGGGACTCATGTTGGTCTAGATTGGGGTAGGAAGGTGGCTAGACAGTCGTACGAACTGGATCAAGCCGTGGGAGTCGCGGTTGACGCACTGCGCTGTATGGTTGGTGCGTCCACTTGCAATGACCAGATCTCCCTCGTTAGTCCACGGTTTGAGCCAAGGTCGGTCACGTTAGAACCGTCTGGACCTGGGTATGGTCCAGTCGAAAGGGCTCCGGCAGTGGTGGCCGGAGATGGGAGAACGAATGCGAAAACCAGAAGGTGGTCGCGACGGCGCAGCATGGTCGGAGCATCCACTTGCAGCGACTAGTTCTCCCTAGTTAGCCCATGGTTTGGACCATGGTTGGTCTCGTTGGAACCCTCTGGACCTTGGGGTGGTCCAGCCGGAAGGTTTCCGGCAGTGGTGGCCGGATCAGAGAGAACGGTCGTAAACTATGCCTGCTGGTCGCAGCGGCAGCTTGTAGGGAGTGTGGGATTTTGGTATAGAGTTTAAGTTGCTATGGTTCGGTTTAACTAAAATGGTTTTGACTGGTTCGGTTGTACCGGATTGGTTCTTCGAGTCCCGAGTCAAATTTTTTAAAATCGATTTTTCGATAAGTCCAAATTGATTAGTCCATTTGAGTCTTGATTTTGAGAAATGGGAAAAGTGGTGAACATTTGTTTCATCTGCCGAGTTTGGAGCAACGTTTGGTCTAGTAGTAGCGAGTCTGGCCCGGAATCACTCATTGACCGAAGTAGAAAAATGTAGAAGCCCGTAAATGTATAATTAATCATATATGTGGTATGCTATATACGTAAAAGTTTTAAAGAAAAGAATTAATTATACAATAACGGGCTAAGCTTTTAAATTTCATGATTTTAAGAAAATTCATGCATCATGAGATTTTATGAAATGATCAGGCATGTTTCTTTTAAGTTAAAAATCCGAGGAATTGAAGTGATGTGGCACGTCTATATGGGAGTTAACCGGGTATCCGGGCCCGGGGATCCCCTGTTTTCAGGATTTCAGGATTTCAGGTTTCAGGGCCTATGGATCCTCGAGTACTATCGGGGTGAAGTGGCATTTATGTTTTTTTTCAGGAGGTGTGACATATAGGGATCCCGAGATAAGGTCGGGTGAACCACACCGCCACGTACGTTGGTTACGACTGATCAGTCACACGTTGCTCACATCCACGGATATGACTCTTACGCTTTCTTTTCAGGATATGATATGCCATGCCTTATATGATATATGATATGTTATGTTATGATTGCAGGAAGAAATGTTTTAAGATCATGCACGCATGTATGTCTTTAACGTTATTTTCATTATAGTAGGTGTTTGCTTGTGATTTTATTAGTATGTACCTTGTTATGCATTACGATAGAGCATGCTGAGCCTCTAGGCTCACTAGGTTTAAATGGTGCAGGTGATGATCCTGTTGTTGAGTTCAGTCCTACTGGCGGTGATGACCTCTGAGCGCCTGTTGCAGCAGTGCCCCGTGACCGCGTTTTTATTTAGTTTGTCATGTTACAATTTCAGATACTAAATTTTAAATATGTTGGATTTTTAGTATGCTTTTACTCGAGGATTTTATTGTATTGGATGTTTTTAAGTTTCAAATATTCCTTTCTTTTACTTAAAGTGTTTTGACAAAATTATTTAGAAATGTTTTAGAAGGGAACGAGTCATTCGTTATATATAAATTTTATGTTTCCGCAAATGAAAAAAAAAAAACTAAAAAAATAAAAAATTCTAGAGTCTGGTTCGTTTCAGATTTTGTTGACTAAAATTTATTTTTATCGACAAAATACGATTTTATTATAAAATACGATTTCGTAATTAGAATATGATTTTACGATAAATAATTAGATTATTTAAATTATGCATGTTAATTAGATTAATTGCATGATTGGGGTGATCGAGAGCCGTGCCCAATTTTTTATGTGTATGCAATAGGTTTTGAATAATTTCGGTTTATTAATATTTGATTATCATTTAAAGTGGGTCTGTTTGTGGCCCGTTCCCACCCCTTGATAAATGTATCCCTTATTTGTCATAGTAAATTTAAATGTAAAATTACTAGATTTAGTGGGAGGACATCCGAAGATGGTGGACGATGATGATCAAGATATTGAAGACCGAAGATCTGTAAAAACGGAAAGCATTGTAATAGGATTGCATTACCCCTAGGATTGGACCCAGATCCGTGACTGACAACCACGGACCGCATAGCTCTCGCGATCGATCATCCCAATATTTACTTTATATATGTTGATATATAGATTAATTGAATCTGCATGTTGCATGTTTAAATTAGATTTAAATATGCATGAGACCAAAAATTTTCAAAAATAAAATCCCTCGTTTTAAATTTGATTTAAAACTTATATCAAAATAAAATGTTTATTCGATAAACTAAAGGGTATTTAAAATTGTTTAAATTAACCCTACCTTCCATCAACAATGGGTGTACGTCGATGCTACCCGTATACATGGCCCGACTCATATTATTGAGGGGGTCATGTAATAAAATCCCTCGTTTTAAATTTGATTTAAAACTTATATCAAAATAAAATGTTTATTCGATAAACTAAAGGGTATTTAAAATTGTTTAAATTAACCCTACCTTCCATCAACAATGGGTGTACGTCGATGCTACCCGTATACATGGCCCGGCTCATATTATTGAGGGGGTCATGGATGCCGGAAAGCTGTCCACGCCATTGACAAACTGTTGTGAGTCGGCTGGAACTCCCTTTAACGTTGGCTCATATTATTGGGGATGTTAAGGGGACCGTCCTTCACGACTCAACATTGATGGGTCA
>KQ997619.1:122765-144073 GCA_001598015.1 Dorcoceras hygrometricum | reverse complement strand
CTCGTACTTTATGTTGATGACATTCTGCTCATTGGGAATGACGTAGGAATGCTGCAGTCAACTAAAGTATGGTTGTCTAGCAGATTTTCGATGAAGGACATGGGTGAAGCATCCTACATTCTTGGAATACAGATCTATCGGGATAGATCTAAACGGATGCTCGGACTCACCCAAGCTACCTACATCGATACCATACTTAAGAGGTTCTCTATGGAAGAGTCCAAGAGAGGACACCTACCTATGTGCCACGGGGTCACTCTATCTAAGTCTATGTGTCCAAAGACTGATGAGGAGATAGAGAGTATGACACGTGTACCATATGCCTCGGCAATAGGTAGTATTATGTATGGCATGATCTCGACTAGACCGGATCTCGCATATGCTCTGAGTGTCACGAGCCGCTACCAGGCCAACTCCGGCCAATTGCATTGGAAGGCCGTGAAGGATATTCTTAAGTACTTGCGAAGGACTAAGAATATGTTCATGGTCTATGGGGGTGGTGAACTGAAACTGGAAGGCTACACTGATTCTAGCTTCCAGTGTGACGTGGATGATTCGAAATCAACCTCTGGATTTGTATTCATGCTCAATGGTGGTGCTGTGTCTTGGAAGAGTTCCAAGCAAGACACCATTGCAGATTCAACCACTGAGGCTGAGTACATTGCAGCATCAGTTGCTGCTAAGGAGGCCGTTTGGATAAGGAATTTCGTCCAAGAGTTGGGCGTCATTCCTAATGGATTTGGTCCAGTACCGGTGTACTGCGACAACACGGGTGCCGTTGCGCAAACAAAGGAGCCTAGGTCTCACCAAAGATCCAAACACATACTGAGGAAATACCACATAATCCGGGATATTGTGGCTAGAGGTGACATAGCAGTTGAGAGAGTCGCCTCTGCGGACAACATTGCTGATCCACTTACGAAGCCCTTGCCAGGACCCTTGTTTGAAAAACATCACGAAACAATGGGACTGCGTCTGATGAGTAGTTGGCTTTAGGGCAAGTGGGAGATTGTTAGAGTAGATACCCAACTAGCCAACTTGTGGCGTGTGGGTTTATAGAATCTTGTATATGACAATCTTTATATATGATATTCGCATTTACTCATATGGCATTCTTTACTTTCATTGTGTGTATGATGATTTACAATTGCGTTGAGTAAAGACCTAGAATACACTAAAGTGTATGTTAGATGTGATAGTAGGTATGACGGCTATCATGAAACACATCTAATAGTCACTGTGTATTCTGAACATGTTCCTAGTCGATTGGGCCGTCAAAATGAGGATAAGGCCGCCCGAGTTCGAGACTAGTATCTGCGATGCGAAGTACCATGTTTCATTGGTAGGGAACATTGTGATGTTCTGAGCATGCAGATAGATAGTGACCTGGTGATCTATGATGTGATAGTAGGTATGACGGCTATCATGAAACACATCTAATAGTCACTGTGTATTCTGAACATGTTCCTAGTCGATTGGGCCGTCAAAATGAGGATAAGGCCGCCCGAGTTCGAGACTAGTATCTGCGATGCGAAGTACCATGTTTCATTGGTAGGGAACATTGTGATGTTCTGAGCATGCAGATAGATAGTGACCTGGTGATCTATCGAACTACCCTCCTTCGGACTTTCCAAGTGGTTACCATTTGTCGAGTGGATAAGTCCGAGGTCTTGGTTGTACTGATTAGTCCTCACGACTCGAAACATCATTGAGACTCTACATGATAGGCGTCTCACTTTGACTCGTTTGCAGACTCACTTGGGGTCATCAGGCGGCGGGATTGGGTGAGACCCCGATGCATGTAGGAGTCGATGCATCGTTGTCAAGGATTCACCGCTCGCAGACATGCGTGGATATCCTATGCTATCTGAGGGGATAATAGTATATAAATCTCTGGCCAGAGTACTAGAAGTGTTTTAGGTAAATGTGTTTACCTAGTTACACTCGCGATGTCACTATTCGATCTCCAAGATGTATGCATAGCTATCGGAACTATAGCGACTCTCGATTTACCAATGGTCGTTGATCTGATCGGGATATATGGATTGAAAGGACCGTACTGTACGCTAACCACGACCAACTGGTTCTTGCAGGCACTATCAGTGATACCTAGGGGATCATGGGGCGATATTGCTAGACGCTCTTACCATGATTCGTTGGGCAAGTCCGGAATTGTGATTTCGGAGCCACAATGGTTGTGGGCCCACGGCTAGCTATATCCCTGAACCATTGAGGGTCACACAAGTACTGGATTCGAGATTCCCGCACGGATACTCAGCTCAATGTGTTGAGCATACAAAGAGGATTTTGGGGAGTGCGACTTCCTAAAAGTCAACAGGGGTCAAACCGGGGTTTCCCGCTGTTGAGGGGCAAAACGGTCATTTTGCACTGGGGGTCTGAAAAATGATTTTTCAGATCATATTATTCAGTTTTGGAAACTGAGTCGATTCGTCTGATCTGATCGGCGATCGGAGTTACGATGAAGTCTCGATGATGGGGATGAACGGAATGTTCACCCGTTGGACCCGGGCCCGTTGGGCCGTATCCAAACCCATCTTTAATTCTATTTAATTAGAGTTAACCCTAGACTTCACAACACACTTAACCTAACCCTAAAGCAAGCGCCGTCCCTTCCTCCTCTCCAAAAGCCGCCGCCGCCGCCTCTCTTCACCGGAAAATCGTTCCCGGCCAATTCGACGAGGAGAATCCGTCCATGCAGATCTCGTCAGGCCTTCTAGTGCAGGCTGACGAAGGAATGCCGCCTCCGGTCGTGGACCTGATTGGCGTTATCTACCGCAATCTACCGTGAAGAGCCGGCGTTATTTGTAATTCCGGTTGGAGCCAGGCACAAGTGCCAACAAGGTATTCCTATTAAACACCCTATGAATGTCATAGATTGTTTTTGTATTACTCGTATTGATCTTCTCCCGGCTGTTTATTTTTGTTCTTCCGCAGCCTAGCCGGGGGGCGTGATCCGGATCCCAACAAGTAAATCAGCTCAGAGATTGATCAATCATATCGTGTTGGAGCTTACTGCGTTGATATTTCATATCGGATTGGAACTAAGCTGGTTAAGGACAAACCAGCTCAAGGATATTAGATCAGAACTAAGCTGGTTAAGGACAAAACAGCTCAAGGATTTAGATCGGAACTAAGATAGTTAAGGAAAAACCTGTTGGCGCAACGACGGATCCGGATCCCGCTCCTGGGGCACAACGGAAGTTTTAAAAATTTGAATGTCCGGGAACGGTCAATACACGAAAATAATATCTAAACATACATAGGATGTTTAGGGAATTTACCTATGGCAATTAAGCGTCTGGCTCCGACCATTCCACGAGGTAAATAGTCCTTCAACGGTTGAACGACATGAACGCCCAATCCGGTCCACGACCGAATTCTCAATTTCTTTGCGGGTTTGCACTAGAAAACCAGAGAAAGTTCTGCGGACGGAATCTCCACATCGATATGGTCGGAATGAATTCCGACGACGGCGGTGGCGCTGCGGTGGCGCGACGACGAGAGGAGGAGGGCGAGAGAGAGGGGAGGGGAGCTGAGGGGGAGATTTTTCAACATAACTTGGTACATCTAAATGACTCCCTCAAGGCCCCTATTTATAGATTTTTCGTGGGCTTAAACCAGGTTAATGGGCCCAGGTCGGGCCCATGGTTTCAAGTCCATCGTTCTGGCTTCATCATAATTTCGATCGATGATCATATCAGACCGATCTTCACAGTTCACAAAACTGAATATTATGATGTGAAAACAATTTTTCGGACCACCTAATCCAAAATAGCAGTTAGACCCCTATTAGCTAAAAGGAAAGTCATACTTACCCAGCCAATTTTAGGAAGTCGCACTTCCATCCTTTCTCCTACAATATTCAACAAATTGAGTACAAATTCCGTACGAAAACTGAGAAACCAGTACTTGTGTGACCCTCAATGGTTTAGGGATACAGCTAGCCGTGGGCTCACAACTCTTTGTGACTCCGAAAACATATTTTCGGACTTAACCATCGGATCATTGTAAAGCGTCTAGAAACATCGTCCCATGATCCCCTAGGTATCACTGATAGGGCCTCCACCTAATCCAAAATAGCAGTTAGACCCCTATTAGCTAAAAGGAAAGTCATACTTACCCAGCCAATTTTAGGAAGTCGCACTTCCATCCTTTCTCCTACAATATTCAACAAATTGAGTACAAATTCCGTACGAAAACTGAGAAACCAGTACTTGTGTGACCCTCAATGGTTTAGGGATACAGCTAGCCGTGGGCTCACAACTCTTTGTGACTCCGAAAACATATTTTCGGACTTAACCATCGGATCATTGTAAAGCGTCTAGAAACATCGTCCCATGATCCCCTAGGTATCACTGATAGGGCCTGCAAGAACCATTTGGTCATGGTTAGCGTACAGTACGATCCTTTCAGCTCAAATATCCCGATCGAATCAACGACCATTGATAAATCGAGAGTCGCTAGAGATTTGATAGCCATGCATACATCTTGGAGATCAAATAGTGACATCGCATGTGCTACTAGGTAAATCCATTTACCTAAAACACATCTAGTACTCTGGTCAGAGATTTGTCACACTATTATCTCCTCAGATACCATAGGATATCCACGCACAAGGGCGAGCGGTGAATCCTCGACAACGAAGCATCGAATCCTACATGCATCAAGACCTCACCCAATCCCGCCACCTGATGACCCCAACTGAGTCGGTAAATGGGTCAAAGTGAGGCACCTATCATGTAGCGTCTCAATGACGTTTCGAGTAGTGAGGACTAATCTGTGTTGGCGACAATGACGGATCCGGATCCCGTTTCTCGGGGGCGCAGCGGAAGTTAAAATTTTTGCCCCGAGATACGTTCAATACATTAAAACTAATCAATAAACCATTCATAGGGCGTTTATCGATTGCTACCTTGCTGGCGTCTAGGCGCCTGGCTCCGACCAGTTTCACAGGGAAACCGGCACTTCAAATGTAGGCGGCGGTAGATCCTCCTAATCAGGTCCACGATCGGAACAAGAGTCCTCCGTCAGTATGAACTAGAAGAGCTGATGTATTTTTCCACGGACGGAATCTCCTCGAAACCGTGATCGAAACAAGTCCGATCACGGGGCGGCGGCACGGCGGCGCAACGGCGGAGGCGCGGCCGAGAGGGAGGAGGCCGAGAGGAGGGTGGGCGGCGCTATGTGTGGTGGAGGCTAGGGTTCAAGTGTTGTGATGTGTAGCCCTAGGTCTAGCATAAGTAGACCAATGATGGGCTTTCACTAGCCCAATGGGCCTGGGGCGGGCCCAGGTCCATATGAACATTCGTTTCAACCGTACCACCGTGACTTCATCACAATTTCGATCGACGATCAGATCAGACCGATCGAATCAGTTTCCAAAACTGAATATTATGATGCGAAAACAATTTTTCAGACCACCTTGTCCAAAATTACAGTTTTGCCCCTCAACTTTGGGAAGTCGCAATTTGACCCCTGTTGACTTTTAGGAAGTCGCACTCCCCAAATTCCTTCTCCTATGCTCAACACATTGAGCTCAGTTTCCGTGTGAGAATCATGAATCCAATACTTGTGTGACCCTCAATGGTTCAGGGATACAGCTAGCCGTTGGCCCACAACCATTGTGATTTCGAAATCACAATTTTGGACTTGCCCATCGGATCATGGTAAAGCGCCTAGAAACATCACCCCATGATCTCCTAGGTATCACTGATAGTGCCTGCAAGAACCAGTTGGTCATGGTTAGCGTACAGTACGGTCCTTTCAACACATATATCCCGATCAGATCAACGACCATTGGTAAACTCGAGAGTCGCTAAAAGATCCGATAACTATGCATATATCTTGGAGATCAAATAGTGAAATCGCGAGTGTAACTAGGTAAACCCATTTACCTAAAATACATCCAGTACTCTGGCTAGAGATTTAATTTAAATGACCGTAAATTATCTTATCATGTTCGAACTATATTCCAAAGCCCGGTCAATACCTTGACTTGAAGTCAATCTTTGACCTACAATTGCAATCGATTAATATCAGTATCATATATTACAATCGAGTTCGTCGACATAAAAGCTGAAAACAGGGCTGACCTCATTTTGAGGGCCTAATCGACTAGGAACGAGTTCAGAATACACAGTGATTATTAGATGTGTTTCATGATAGCGATCATATCCACTATCACATCTAACATACACTATGGTGCATTCTAGGTCTTTATCCAACACAATTGTTAACATTATAACATAATGAAAATAAAGAATGCCATAAAGAAGTGCGTATATCATATATAAAGATTGTTATACACAAGAGTCAATAAAACCCACACGCCACAAGTTGGCTAGTTGGACATCTACTCTTACAATCTGTACAACCAAGACCTCGGATTTAATCCATTCGACAAATGATAACGCTTGGAAAGTACGAACGAGGGTAGTTCGATAGATCACCAGGTCTATCCATCTACATGCTCAGGACATCACAATGTTCTTTACAAATGAAACATGGTACTTTGCACCGGAGATACTAGTCTCAAGCTCGGGCGGCCCTTATCCTCTTTTGGACGACCCAATCGACTAGGAACGTTTTTAGAACACACAATGACTATTAGATGTATTTCATGATAGCCATCAAATCCACTATCACATCTAACATACACTATAGTGCATTCAAGGTCTTTATCCAAAATTTGTAATCATAATAATGAAGATAAATAATGTCGTAAATATATGAATTTCATAAATAAAGATCGTTTTATATAGAGTCAACAAGAACCCACATGCCACAAGCTGGTTAGTTGGGCACCTACTCTTACAATCTCCAACTTTCCCTAAAGCCAACTACTCATGAGACGTAGTCCCATTGCTTCACGATGTTTTTCAAAATGGTCCTGCAAGGGCTTCGTAAGTGGGTCAGCAATGTTGTATGCAGAGGCGACTCTCTCGACTGATGTCATCTCTAGCCACAATATCCCGGATTATGTGGTATTTTCTCAGTATGTGTTTGGATCTTTGGTGAGAACTAGGTTCCTTTGCTTGCGCAATGGCACCCGTAATTTCACAGTACACCGGGACTGGACCAAATCCTTCAGGGATTACGTCCAAATATTGGACGAAATTCCTCATCCAAACCGCCTCTTTTGCAGTAGCTGATGTTGTGATGTACTCAGCCTCAGTGGTTGAATCCGCGATGGTGTCTTGCTTGGAACTCTTCCAAGAGACAGCACCACCATTGAGCATCCAGATGTTGACTTCGAGTCATCCACATCGTATTGGAAGCTATAATTAGTGTAGCCTTCCAATTTTAGTTCACCACCCACATAGATCATGAACATATTTTTAGTCCTTCGTAAGTGCTCAAGAATATCTTTCACAGCCTTCCAATGCATTTTGCCGGTGTTGGCTTGGTAGTGGCTCGTGACACTCAGAGCATATGCGATATCCGATCTGGTCGAGGTCATATCATACATAGTGCTACCTATTGACGAGACATATGACACACGTGTCATACTCTCTACTCTCTATGGTTTGATAGACTTTTTAACAACAGAATGCTGACAGTTGAAGAGTCAATACATGTTAAATTTGATGAGTCTAGTTTTTATTCAAATTCAATTGCGTCTATTCATGATATAAGCAATAGATTAGAATCCACTGACCTTGTTGAATCGAGTGATGATGAGATACAGGTCAGAAGACCAACAGAAGACGCCCAAGCTGATCCAGCAGAAGGCATCCAAGCTGATCCAGCTGAAGCATCCAAGCTGATCCAGCAGAAGGTATCCAAGCTGATCCAGTTGAGGACGTCCAAGCTGTTGCAGCAGGAGATATCCAAGAAGACCCAGCAGGAGATATCCAAGAAGACCTAGCAAGAGTAGGGGTGGAAAAAATCCCGAAAATCCCGACCCAACCCGAATCCCGACCCGCTCCCGACCCGAAAAATCCCGACCCGAAAAAATCCCGACCCGAATTTTCGGGAAAATCCCGACCCGATAAGTATCGGGAATGGGATCGGGAATCTTTTGCTCTCCCGACGGGATTCCCGACCCGACCCGAAAATATATTAAAATAATAAAAAAATTAATTTTTTATATAAAAAATAATTTTTTAATATAAAAAATCTTTTTTGATATAAAATATAGAAAATTTTTTTTATCGGGAGTCTTTTGCTCTCCCGATGGGATTCCCGACCCGACCCGACCCGAAATATATTAAAATAATAAAAAATAATTTTTTAATATAAAAAAATATTTTTTAATATAAAAAAATAGAATTATCTATTAAAATAAATAATAATAAAATATATTTAATTTAAATGCATATATTTCATTTAGTCAATGATTTTCATGAAGGGTAATATAGTTCAATAATTTATGAATTGAGTAAGTTGGTGCAACGATACTTGATATTTTTTATATTTATATAATGGTAAATTGATGTTTTGTATCACGGTGTACATGAGGCATTGTTCTATTGATTAACACGCATTTTTTTGTTTAGTTCTGTGTTTCTTGATTTAACTCTTTTTGGACATGCGCCTCAATTATTTTATGAAGTCCCTGTTGATAAAATCCTCGTGTAGTCGTCTCCTTCGTATCTAATGCATATCAGTTTTGGACAACTGTGGATCTTTCTTTTAATAAACACGTTTTGCTTAGGTCATTTTGCTTATCTTAGGGACAAAATTGCACATGCAAAGTTGAAGAGTGATGGGACGTCCCCAACTAGATAAAAATGCTGCAGTACCCCAACCTATATTTTATAATTGGGTCGACATTTTGATTTATCGTTGCGATGCTCAAAGCTTTTGTATGAAACAAACTTTATGAGTAAAGATTCATTAATATGTTATGATACTGTAAGTTGAGCAAGTACAATGCTTGAGCAGATTTGAAAGTTTCACGGAGAAAATTTATGATTTTTAAAATTATACTTATTCGGGATGTCGGGACCCGACCCTACGGGATCCCGAAAATACGGGATCCCGAATATTCGGGTCCCGACATTTTCGGGTACGGGATCGAGATAAAAAATTGATTCCCAAATGTTATCGGGATGGGAATCGGGAAAGGAGGTTACGGGACGGAACCCTACCCGATTCCACCCCTAAGCAAGAGTGCAGGGGGGAACATGATCAAATCATAGAAACCTCTTACAGACCTGGTTTCTGGTGGAATAAGAATCATCCACCCGAGCTGGTCATCGGTAATCATTCTGCACCTCTTAGAACACGAGGCCAGATCATAGACGAATACTTTAATTTTTTCATTCATCTCGCATGTCGAACCTAAGAATATAGATGAGGCCTTAGATGACCCAAGCTGGATAGAAGCTATACAGGAAGAACTTAGTCAGTTTGAACGTAGTAAATTATGGCATCTAGTTTCTAAACCTACCAATCAGAACATAATAGGTACTAAATGGGTCTTTAGGAATAAATTAGATGAAAATGGAAATATAGTAAGAAACAAGGTCAGATTAGTGGCACAAGGTTACAGACAAGAATAAGGGATAGACTTTGAGGAATCTTCGCACCAGTAGCCAGATCAGAAGACATTCACATATTTCTTGCATATGCTGCTTTTAAAAATTTTAAATTTTATCAAATGGATGTTAAAAGTGCATTCTTAAACGACATACTAAATGAGGAAGTGTATGTTGCACATACTCCTGGCTTCGTAGATCATACCAGACCAGATTATGTATATAAACTGTATAAAGCTCTGTATGGTCTGAAACAAGCACCGAGAGCTTGGTATGATACTTTGTCCAAATTTTTGATTGAGAATGATTTTGTTATTGGCTCAGTAGATAAGACACTCTTTAAATTTGTTAAGAATAATTATGTCTTACTGGTCTAAATTTATGTGGACGACATTATCTTTGATTCAAATAATCTTAAGATGTGTAAAAAATTTTTCAAGCTTATGCAGGATAAGTTCGAGATGAGCATGATGGGTGAGCTAATATTTTTCCTCGGATTACAAGTGAAGCAGGTTGAAGATGGAATATTCATAAATCAAGTGAAGTATACAAATGAACTTCTGAATATGTTCGGGATGGAAAAATTCTCTTCAGCAGCTAATCTGATGAGTGCTTCAATCAAGCTGGACAAAGATGAAGCCGGTACTGTCTTAGAGGTAACTTTGTATCATGATATGATTGGATCACTTTTGTATCTAACAGCAAGCAAACCGGACATTATATTTGCAGTCTGTATGTGTGCACGTTTCCAAGCTGATCCAAAACAATCTCATTTCATTGTTGTTAAACGTATTATGAAATATTTAAAGGGCACTCAGAATGTGGGTCTTTGGTATCCCAAAGACTCAAGTTTTAATTTAATTGGTTATCCAAATGCAGATTACGCGGGATGTAAGATTGATCGGCGTAGAACGAGTGTAACTTATCAATTCTTGGGTGACAGATTAATCTTCTGGTTTAGCAAGAAATAGACATCCATCGCCACGTCCATAGCTGAGGCAGAGTATCTAGCAGCTGGGAGCTGTTGTGCTCAGATCCTATGGATTCAACAACAGCTTCGGGATTACGACTTTGATGCAGCTGAATCACCCATCTTCTGCGATAACACAAGTGCAATCGCCATCATGCAAACTCCTGTGCTGCATTCAAGGACCAAGCATATTGACATAAGGCATCACTTCATAAGATACCATGCGCTGAATAAGGACATCCGGCTGAATCATGTTCCAACAGATCAGTAAGTAGCTGATATCTTCACGAAACCTCTATCGGATGCTAAGTTTTCTTACTTTAGAAATATTTTAGGTCTCTTAGATATGTCTTAGTAATGCTTGTAAGCTCTTGTTCAGGGGGAACAAAGAAATTCAAACAGATAAGAGCAAAACTCCACTGAATGTATCCGAGCTGATCTAGTCCAGTTTAGGGACATATACAGTGAGATCTTATCAAGGTGTTTGAATTAATATTCCGTGCTGGTACAGTAAAAATCGAACGATTGAGATCATTTTGTCCTCTCACACTATTTTTAAAACTCGGACGATCATTCTCTAAATAATTTCATATGTGTTTCAAATCTTAGAATGACATGTGTGCACTACATTTTTCTCTCTCATCGTTCGTACACGTTAAACCCTTCATCTCCCATCTCCCCTTAGTACGCTTTTCACAAACTCGCTTGGATTCTCGCAGCTGATACCATTTTCTCTCGACTCTATTATCACACTACTAATGCTCTATACTTTCAGATGGCTTCCTTTGTTATCAACGCCCTTCAGGTTAAATTCGACTCAGTGCTGAGTATGGACGATGCAGGCATGGTCCGGATGTTCAAAATCCTGGAGGAATCAGGGCTACAAGGATTTTTAAGGGTTTCTGGATCTGTGTTTGAGGAAGCTTTGAATCAGTTTTTCGCCAACGCTACAGTTATTGCATGGACGATTGTAAGCACAGTGGCCAATAAGAAAATAGTAATAACTAAGGACATATTCAATGACACGTTTCATCTCCTCACGGAGGGGATAATCAGTTTCTCTGGGCTTCCGGCTCAAGAAGTGGCAGATATGAAGGTTCTTTTTTCAGCCACTGATGTTCCTTTCAAGCCTTCAAGCAAAAATAAAGACATGAAGGTGGAATACAGGCTTCTGAATGATATTGTGGTGAAGTCTCTGACTGCCAAAGCTGGTTCATTTGACGTTGTGACTACAGAACTATTTGACATAATGGTGGCGATCAACGCCGGCTAAAGATTAACTGGGAGCACGTGTTGTTTCTTACCCTCGTTTCCATGGTTTCCTCGCATGGCAAACAATCTCAAGGATACGTCGTGCAGCTCAGCATCCTGCTGGATAAGTTGGTCAAAGCGGACCTTGAGGAATCCGTGGCACTGCATCCCGTTAAAGTGTTGAACACCAAGTCTGTTCACACTTACTTGAATAAGAACCAGGCTACTCCATAATCTGGTGAGGCGATCAAAGTATCTGGGGATAAGGCAGATGAAGCTGCCGAGCCGAAGAAGACGAATCTGACGCAGAATAAATTAGCGGCAGGGGGCTCTACTCCAGCTCAATCACGTTCTGAGACCAGCTCAGACGCAGACGAGCGTCCCCTGGTGAAGCTAGCTGTAGCCACACCAGGTGGCCAAGATACTAAACGCAAAATCATTCTTGTGCCATCTGACTCTAAGTCTACTGTTTCCTTGAGACTGACAGAAATCAGGAAGAAGCAGAGGATCAAGAGGCCTAGGTTGGTGAAGACTCTTTCTGCCATCCAAGCTGGATCAGCTCCCATTCCAGCTGAGGCAGAGGTAGCATACAAAAATCTTCCGTTACAAGTACAGCCATCTAGTGAATAAGTTGGCCAGCAATCAACCATTTATGGGATTGTAATGGTGTTTCCCCCAGTGGAAATCAGGGAAGTTAATTGGGCAACCCATTTCCTTCCAAAAATTGACCCCGCTGCAAAGGGCAAAGAGATTCTTGAAGCTTTTTCCCGGCCAAACCCAATTGAAGAGCACTGTTTACTGGTAGTTCAATCTGCTTGGGAATACACGTCCTCCAAGATGTATTTATCTGATAGTTGAGCATGGTTCCGGACTGAGGTGAGGCTGAACGAAATCAAGTCAATGACGCTCATAAACAGCATGGCTAAACTAGAAGATGATTTCATGTTGTGGGCTAAAACAGAGAAGGTATCCGAGTTACTGCACCGACGGTTGCTGGTCCAGTTTAGGTTGTATGAAGAGCAGCTACGGGAAGCGGTAGGCAAGCACAGGAAAGAATTTGACAAAGCTGCACCATCTGCCAATTATGATCATATGTGCATTCGATTCTTAGAAAGAGAGCTCAACCAGATCATGAAGCAGTATAGGTTTCAATGTTTTACAGCTGGTCTACCAATTCTGGTTCCTGAATCCTCAGCCTCGGGGAAATTCTCTCTATATGATACTCCAGGAGTCACCTGGGCTGAGGCGAGCACTTTTTTCGAACTAGGGACCACTGCTCAAGCTGATGAAGCAGAGCAAGCTATGATTGAGCAACCAGCTCAGGAGCTTATTGCGGTTGAAGAGCTTCCACCAGTAGTCCAATATTTTTATGTGGAATATGCTGAAACCACATATTCGTTTGAGCAACCGGATCCAGAATGGGAGCAACCAACTCCAGTGTCAGGGCAACTAGACACTAGAGAAGAGCACCAGGCTCAAGTTGACTCTATCCCATCCAGTCCAACAGCTTCTCGTATCTATATTTACTCTACAGATTCAGATAATAATGAGAAACACTAGGTTCCCGGATCTTCAGGCTTAGCAATTTTACAGTATACAGAACAACGAGCTGATATGGAAGCGGCACCAGTTCTGCCCAAGCTGGTCAACAGCCTATAAATATTTCTACGAGTACCCCGACACCATTTAATGTTATTTCAGAAATTGCCTCTATGAAGAGAGTCGTTGCATCTTTGGGATCCTCCATTAAAAATATGAGGGATGAACAGACGTATTTGAAATACGACTCTCAACAGTTTGGCAAGTATTCTACAGAAAGGATGAGGTGGTGGCCACTGTCAACACTACTCAATCGGCATTGGAAACCAATCTTGTTCGCAAATTAATGAAAGCCATCAGAATTTTGAAACTGAAATGACCTCAGTCAGATCACAACTTTCTGAAATGGTCACTTGCCTCGAGGAACTTAGTGATGCCGAAAAGGGGGAAGACGATAGCAGTAAAAAGAGACGGCTATTTTGAGGCTTAGATCTATGTTTTTTTCGTAAAGATGAATGTATTTGTAGTCGCTTACAAGTATAATAAAATCTCTTTTTACTCACATGCTTTGCCATCACCAAAAAGGGGAAAATTAATGGAGAATTTAAGTTTTGGTGAAGTCAAAAGATTGCATAAGTAAATCAGTTCAGATATTAATCCATCAGATCAGGTTGGAGTTTCTGCGTTGATTATTCATATCGGATTGGAGCTAATATGGTTAAGGACAAACCAGCTCAGGGATATTAGATTGGAACTAAGCTGGTTAAGGACAAACCAGCTCATGAATTTTAGATCGTAACTAAGCTGGTTAAGGACAAACCAGCTCAGGGATTTCTGAGCAGAGCATAGTAGTGACAAATCAGCTTAAGAGTAGTCCAGATAAGAACAGAACAGAATCATATCAGATCAGATTAGAAGTGCAGAGAGAATCTGAACAAAATAGGTAAAGCGGGCTTTGTATCAAATCAGCTGAGAGACCAGCTCAGATAAACCAGCTCGGACATATAAACTTAGAGCGAGAAGTGTGATATCTGATCAGCTGAGAGACCAGCTCGGATAAACCAGCTCGATGCAGAATTGGTTCATAACAACAGTCCTACATACTGCGATCTGATAAGAGAAGCAAATGAACAAAGACTACAAACTGGAACAGTACAGAACAAAGAGATGAACAGATCAGCTTAGGGCATATTAGAGCAATTCAGCACAGAGAAATCAGCTTGCGATCAAATCGGAGCCAAGATGAGTAAAGACAACTCAGCTAAAGGGACTTCAGATTAGAACTATGCTGAAATCAGCTCAGGATACACACGATCAGATTTTGAGGTATCGTATACAAAAATTAACTGGATTTGATGTGTTGACTTCTCAAGATCTCTTTGTAGTCTTTGGGAATACTTTTAGCAAATTACAGATATACCAAAGATTTTTCTTCAACTGAGAACGGCGGAATGTATGCTAAAAGAGGAAATCATTTAATAAAGACGTACTTGAACAGTACAAGCATTAAAAACTCCACAGGCAAATCCTTTGGATCTATACGACGTGTCTACTGGTAATATTTATTACCGTTGGATCCAAATAGTATAAATTGGAGAAGCCAATCAGTTAAAAAAATGCGCGAAATAGAAAATTCTACGAACTTCAGCAACTCAAACAAAACAAGCTCAGAGAGCAATCTGCTATTCAATTCTGTTTAAGTGTTCAGCTTGTTGCTGAAACTTAATTTGGCTTTGTATTAAAATTCTTATTCTTGAGAGAGCCTGAAACAAACTGTAAAACACAGTTTTCGTGCTTGTGTACTATGAGACTAGGAGTTCAGCTCAGGTGCAGCCTGACTGAGTGGGTTTGTACAAGTGGTTGTATAATTCAAAGCCTTCTAGTGGAAACCCTTCCTTGTTAGGAAGAAGGAGATATAAGCATTGCTTCGAACTTGCATAAACAAATCTATGTCCCTATCATTTTCTTTACAACACATTAATTTTATGTTCACTGTTTGATTGAACTTTTTTCGCATAAAACAATTTTTATTGTTCAAGAAAACAGAGTGACAGAGTACGAGCAGTTGGCTGTTAACTCAGCTGAATTGCAAATAGTTTTAAAACACAGTTTTTGAAAGGAGTTTATGTTAGAGTAGGTGCCCAACTAGCCAACTTGTGGCATGTGAGTTCTTATTGACTCTGTGTAAAATGATATTTATTTATGAAATTCGCATCTTTACGGCATTCTTTATCTTCATAATCATGATTACAAATTGTTGGATAAAGACTTTGAATGCACTATAGTGTATGTTAGATGTGATAGTGGATTTGATAGCTATCATGAAACACATCTAATAGTCACTGTGTATTCTAAACAAGTTCCTAGTCGATTGGACCATCAGAAAGAGGATAAGGGCCGCCCGAGCTTGAGACTAGTATCTGCGAGGCAAAGTACCACGTTTTATTGGTAGGGAACAGTGATGTTCTGAGCATGCAGATGGATAGTGACCTGGTGATCTATCGAACTATCCTCGTTCGAACTTTCCAAGTGTTATCATTATTCAAGTGGATTAAGTCCGAGGTCTTGGTTGTACAGATTAGTCCTCACTACTCGAAATGTCATTGAGACTCTACATGATAGGTGCCTCACTTTGACCCGTTTAACGACTCAGTTGGGGTCATCAGGTGGTGGGATTGGGTGAGGTCTCGACGCATGTCGGAGTCGATGCTTCGTTGTCGAGGATCCACCGCTCGCCCTAGTGCATGGATATCCTATGTTATCTAAGGAGATAATAGTGTGACAAATATCTGGCCAGAGTACTATATGTGTTCTAGGTAAATGGGTTTACCTAGTATCACATACGATGTCACTATTTGATCTCCAAGATGCATGCATGGCTATCGAATCTCTAGCGACTCTCGATTTACCAATGATCATTAATTTGATCAGGATATTTTAAATGAAAGGACCGTACTGTATGATGACCATTACCAACTGGTTCATGCAGGCACTATCAGTGATACCTATGGGATCATGTGATGTTAGGATAAAATTTATTAGTTTGGTGATAACAAAATAAGTCAAGAAATACAGACGTTGATAACAGTAAGAAAGGATCCAGACGACAGGGTTGTTGGTGATATTCAGACGAAGGGAACAGTGTATCAGACGCAAGTATTTGAGTGTTAGTGTAAAGACTGCAAAACGATAGCGTTTGAATAAGTCAAAATGACAGCGTATTGAAATCAGTCAACCAGACGAGAGCTACAGTAATTTGTTGAACTAGTCGCAGGACAGGACTTTGGAACCAGACGCAAGCTACAATGCTTTAGAAACAGTCGCAGTCTATAGTGGATTACAGAACCAGACGCAAGATATAGTAATCCAGACGCAAGCTACAGTAAAGAGTTTAACTAGTCGTTGGGTAATCCAGACGCAGTTACGTGGCTTTATCAGTTGATGGTTTGTAGAACCAGACGAGAGCTACAGTGTTATATTTAACCAGTCGAGAGTTTTTAGCAAAACGATGTCGTATGGATAAGTTAAAACGTCAGCGTTTTAACTAACCAGTCGTTGTATTTAATAAATAACCAGTCGCTGGAAAAACGCACGTGGTATAAAGGAAACCAGTCGGTGCATACATTTAAACATTTTCCAGTCGCAACACTGAAAACAACGAAGGAAGTTGGAGCTAGTTAAGATAAAGAATTCCAGGCGCAAGTTCAAATTGATTCAAATACGATTATATATTCAAAATGGAAAAGATATGTAGAATAGTACAATTGCCTGAAATTGAGGAGACAACGTAGGTACTATTTTGGGTAAATAGTACGATGTACAGAGGCCGTTTTTCAATGTTTGCACAAATATGGTATACGACAAATTGGCTCTGTCAATGGGCCGTTTTTCAATGTTTGCACAAAAATGGTATACGACAAATTGGCTCTGTCAATGGGCAATTTACCTTTTAGTGGAGCAGGTTTTACGGCGTACAATTTTCACAGAGATTCAAACGAGATTTATTTTCTTTTGAAGCATTTATGACCGTTGGACGAAGCCTATAAATACCTGAAGCTGGATTGAAGAAATATCAATCATCATTATTGTCAGGCCCCGTGCTAATTACTAACAATTAACACATAATAAGTGCATAAACTGTTAGAGTAGATGCCCAACTAGCCAACTTGTGGCGTGTGGGATTTATAGACTCTTGTACAAACGATCTTTGTATATGATATTCGCATTCTTTTATATGGCATTCTTTACTTTCATTATGTGTGTAATGATTTACAATTGCGTTGAGTAAAGACCTAGAATACACTGAAGCGTATGTTAGATGCGATAGTGGGTATGACGGCTATCATGAAACACATCTAATAGTCGCTGTGTATTCTGAACATGTTCCTAGTCGATTGGGACTTTCCAAGTGGTTACCATTTGTCGAGTGGATAAGTCCGAGGTCTTGGTTGTACTGATTAGTCCTCACGACTCGAAACGTCATTGAGACTCTACATGATAGGCGTCTCACTTTGACCCGTTTGCCGACTCATTTGGGGTCACCAGGCGTCGGGATTGGGTGAGACCCCGATGCATGTAGGAGTCGATGCATCGTTGTCGAGGATTCACCGCTCGCAGACATGCGTGGATATCCTATGCTATCTGAGGGGATAATAGTGTATAAATATCTGGCCAGAGTACTAGAAGTGTTTTAGGTAAATGTGTTTGCCTAGTTACACTCGCGATGTCACTATTTGATCTCCAAGATGTATGCATAGCTATCGGATCTATAGCGACTCTCAATTTACCAATGGTCGTTGATCTGATCGGGATATATGGATTGAAAGGACCGTACCGTACGCTAACCACGACCGACTGGTTCTTGCAGGCACTATCAGTGATACCTAGGGTATCATGGGGCGATGTTGCTAGACGCTTTACCATGATCCGTTGGGCAGGTCCGGAATTGTGATTCCGGAGCCACAATGGTTGTGGGCCCGCGGCTAGCTGTATCCCTGAACCATTTAGGGTCACACAAGTACTGGATTCGAGATTCCCGCATGGATACTCAGCTCAATGTGTTGAGCATGAGAAGAGGATTTTGGGGAGTGCGACTTCCTAAAAGTCAACAGGGGTCAAACCGGGATTTGACGCTGTTGAGGGGCAAAATGGTCATTTTGCAATTTAGGTTAGATGATCTGAAAAATTGTTTTTCACATCATGACATTCAGTTTTGGAAAATGAGTCGATCGGTCCGATCTGATCGGAGATCGGAGTTACGATGAAGTCGCAGCGATAGATATCGTCATTTGGACCCGGGCCCGTTGGACCGGTCCAAGTCCATACTTAAGTCTATTTAAAGGGGCTTAATGACTTCATTAACACAACACTTAATACTCTCTCAACCCTAACCCTAAAACCAGCCGCCCCCACCTCTTAACTCACGCCACACGCGCCGTCGCCGCCGCCCACACGCGCCGCCGCCGACGAGCTTCGCCGGAATTTGTTCCGGCCTAGTTTTTCGAGGAGTATTCGTTCGTGCTGATCTCGTCAGCGCTTCTAGTGCAGCCTGATGAAGGACTCTTGGATCTGGTCGTGGACCGGATTGGCGTAAACTACCGCAATCTACCGAGAAGAGCCGGGTTCTTGAAACACCGGTTGGAGCCAGGCACAAGTGCCAGCAAGGTAGCGATTCTAAACGCCCTATGTATGACAATTATGAATTGTTGTTTTTCGTATTGATCGCCTCCCGGTTTATATTTGATTGTTCTTCCGCTGCCTCGCCGGGGGGCGGATCCGGATCCCAACAGTGGTATCAGAGCCAGTGTTTCCCGGATCTGATCAATATGAATTGCCTTATTGTATCTAACTTATTGAATTTCAGATCAAAACAGCCGAGAAATCGTCGCACATCGACCGCCCGGCGCCGCCGCCGCCGCTCGCGGCGGCGCCACGACGAAAGCCACCGCGCGCGCTGGACGCGCGCTTGTCGCGCAAGAGACGGCCGACGCTTGCGTGCCCGTCGCGCATCGAGGCCGGCACGTCGCGCGCCTCGTCGCGCCCCAGGCAGGGCGACCTCGTGCAAATCGTTGCGCGATTGGGAAGCGCCGCTGCGCGCTCGATGGCCGACGTCGCGCGGCTGGTGGAGACGATGCGCGCAAGATAGTCGCGCGACGCTAGCGCTTGAAGCGCGCCACCGTGCGCCGCCTTGGGCGAGCGCTGGTCGCCGCCTCGCGCGAAGTGTTGCGCACACTTGCGCCGTTCCTCCCCGCTGCTGCGCGCCATGGTCGATGCTTGCTGGCCGCACGCTTGCGACGGAGGCTGGCCGATCGTTGTGCGACGCTGCGGCATGCTGGTTGCGCGCAAGCGTGCTGGCCGCGCGACGTTGCACGCGACATCGTGCGCCGCCGTGCGAGTTTTTTCGTGTGGCGGCCGCCGGCCGGCCGCCGCTCCGGCGATGTCGTGACGGCTGGTCTGATTCTTTCTAGGGTTTAGTTCGGGCCTGTCCCGGGCAGCCCGTGAAGTTTCAGGCCGGTACGCGATGCCGGGCCCGGTTTTAATCGATTTTGAAATTTTAAGTTTTTGGGCCTAAAATTGTTTTAAACCCAATTTGATACAATTAAAATTAGTAAAATGTGATTTTAATTATGAAATGTGATTTTGTAATAAAATATGATTTTGTTGATTAAAATTGTTTTATCGGCAAAATGCGATTTTATTATAAAATACGATTTCGTAATTAGAATATGATTTTACGATAAATAATTAGATTATTTAAATTATCCATGTTAATTAGATTAATTGCATGATTGGGGTGATCGAGAGCCGTGCCCAATGTGTTAGGTGTATGCAATAGGTTTTATTTGATTTTGGTTTTTATATATTTGATTATCATTTAAAGTGGGCCTGTTTGTGGCCCGTTCCCACCCCTTGATAAATGTATCCCTTATTTGTCATAGTCAATTTAAATGTAAATTACTAGATTTAGTGGGAGGACATCCGAAGACGGTGGAGATGGCAATCAAGATATTGAAGACCGAAGATCTGTAAAACCGGAAAGCATTGTAATAGGATTGCATTGCATATTGCATTACCCTTAGGATTGGACCCAGGTCCGTGGCTGGCAACCACGGACCGCATAGCTCTCGCGATCGATCATCCCAATATTTATTTATATATTTGATATATAGATTAAATGAATCCGCATGTTTGCATGTTTTAAATTAGATTTAAATATGCATGAGACCAAATTTTTCAAAAATAAAATCCCTCGTTTTAAATTTGATTTAAAACTTATATCAAGATAAATGTTTATTCGATAAACTGAAGGGTATTTAAAACTGTTTAAATTAACCCTACATTCCATCAACAATGGGTGTACGTCGATGCTACCCGTATACATAGCCCGGCTCATATTATTGAGGGGGTCATGTATGCCGGAAAGCTGTCCACATCATTGACAATTTGTTGTGAGTCGGTCGGAACTCCTTTTAACGTTGGCTCATATTATTGGGGACGTTAAGGGGACCGTCCTTCACGACTCAACATTGATGGGTCGGTCTTGACACGTGATAGTAAACGGCGTCATATTATTGGGCCCTTACTGGACGTGAGGTGAATACATGGAGGTTGCACCGGCTGCAATCGGAAACTACCTTTCAGGGGTCATGGATGGCTGATATTATTTGGGTCCATGGTCGCCTGATTGGGCTCCGTGTACCCACTAAAGAAACCTGTTTTCTCGATTTCATTAGAGGGTGGTGAAATCGTTAAAATAGTGGGAGGGTAATTCATAAAACTAAATGACCATGTTTTATGTCTTAGCGTTTATTATTTATATAGTCAGTAATGCATGTCTGTTTTCTTTCAGTATAACTGCTATAAAATGGTTTCAATGAAAAATCCACTTGATGCTATACTGGATAGCAACAGGTTCACTGGTCTTAACTATCAAGACTGGCTTCGTAACCTTAATCTTGTTTTGGCTTCGGAGAAGCTTGTCTATGCGATAGAGAAGTCTCCTCCGGAGGAAACCCCTGCCTGTATCAGCCCTGAGGAGCTGATAA
>KQ997619.1:51756-77137 GCA_001598015.1 Dorcoceras hygrometricum | reverse complement strand
CCATTTAGTATTGGTACTAAGTACGGTCACACATACTTCATCACCTTTACCGATGATTACTCTAGGTACGGGTACTTGTACTTGATGAAGCACAAGTCTGAATCCTTTAAAAGGTTCAAAGAATTCAAGGCTGAAGTAGAAAATCAATTAGGCAAAAGTATTAAAGCACTTCGATCTGATCGAGGTGGTGAATACTTAAGTGCTAAATTTCAAGACTATCTGAAAGAGAATGGGATTCTCTCACAGTGGACCCCTCCGGCCACACCACAGCTCAATGGTGTAGCGGAGCGTCGTAATCGGACCTTGCTGGACATGGTTCGATCTATGATGAGCTTCACTGAACTTCCTACCTCGTTTTGGGGCTATGCGCTCGAAACGGCGGTAATGTTGTTTAACAATGTCCACACTAAGGCAGTGGATAAGACTCCATATGAGATATGGATGGGCAAACCACCCAAGTACTCATACATGAGAATTTGGGGATGTCCTGCTTACGTGAAGCAGACAGTGGGAGATAAGCTGGATACGAGATCCATCTTATGCTACTTCATTGGGTATCCAAAGAATTCCATTGGATACTACTTCTACTATCCCAGCGAAACAAAGGTGTTTGTTTCTAGAAATGACACCTTTATGGAAAGGGAATTTCTACTTGATAGAAAAGGCAAAATAGTAGAACTCGAAGAGGTTCGAGATCCAATCGAAGTACCAGGTGAGTCTCCCGTACCTCCAGAGCCAATACCAGAAATGGTCACACCTAGGAGATCCGAAAGGACTCCTAGAGCTCCTGAGAGATATGGTTTTCTCCTTGAAGATGATCAAAGTGATCAAGTTATTGGATCCGATCCAAGAACTTTCAAGGAGGCAATTTCCGATGCTGATTCTAATTTGTGGCTTGAAGCAATGCAATCTGAGTTAGACTCGATGCATGCTAACCAAGTTTGGACTCTTGTTAACCCTCCCGAAGGAATCGTTCCTATTGGGTGCAAATGGGTATACAAGAGGAAACTTGGGCCTGATGGTAAGGTAACGACCTACAAGGCACGACTGGTCGCGAAAGGTTACACTCAAAGGCAAGGTGTTGACTATGATGAAACCTTCTCGCCAGTCGCAATGTTCAAGTCAATTAGGATCTTGTTAGCCATAGCCGCATGGTACGACTATGAGATATGGCAAATGGATATGAAAACTGTGTTCCTTAATGGAAACATTAAGGAAGAGATCTATATGACGCAGCCTGAGGGTTTCACATCTGTTGGAAGCGAGCATAAGGTATGAAAGCTTCAGAGATCGATCAACGGTCTCAAACAAGCATCACGAAGTTGGAACCTGATATTCGATGAGACGATTAAGGAATTCGGTTTCATCAAGAATCCCGAGGAACCATGTGTTTACAAGAAGGTAGTTAAAAGCGCTGTGACGTTCCTCGTACTTTATGTTGATGACATTCTACTCATTGGGAATGATGTAGGAATGCTGCAGTCAACTAAAGTATGGTTGTCTAGTAGATTTTCGATGAAGGACATGGGTGAAGAATCCTATATTCTTGTAATACAGATCTATCGGGATAGATCGAAACGGATGCTCGGACTCACCCAAGCTACCTACATCGATACCATAATTAAGAGGTTCTCTATGGAAGAGTCCAAGAGAGGACACCTACCTATGTGCCACGGGGTCACTCTATCTAAGTCTATGTGTTCAAAGACTGATGAGGAGATAGAGAGTATGGCACGTGTACCATATGCCTCGACAATAGGTAGTATTATGTATGGCATGATTTCGACTAGACCGGATGTCGCATATGCTCTGAGTGTCACGAGCCGCTACCAGGCCAACCCCGACCAATTGCATTGGAAGGCTATGAAGGATATTCTTAAGTACTTACGAAGGACTAAGAATATGTTCATGGTCTATGGGGGTGGTGAACTGAAACTGGAAGGCTACACTGATTCTAGCTTCCAGTGTGACGTGGATGATTCGAAATCAACCTTTGGATTTGTATTCATGCTCAATGGTGGTGCTGTCTCTTGGAAGAGTTCCAAGCAAGAAACCATCGCGGATTCAACCACTGATGTTGAGTACATCGCAGCATCAGCTGCTGCTAAGGAGGCCGTTTGGATAAGGAATTTCGTCCAAGAGTTGGGCGTCATTCCTAATGGAGTTGGTCCAGTCCCGGTGTACTGCGACAACACGGGTGCCGTTGCGCAAGCAAAGGAGCCTAGGTCTCACCAAAGATCCAAACACATACTGAGGAAATACCACATAATCCGGGATATTGTGGCTAGAGGTCACATAGCAGTTGAGAGAGTCGCCTCTGCAGACAACGTTTCTGATCCACTTACGAAGCCCTTGCCTGGACCCTTGTTTGAAAAACATCGCGAAACAATGGGACTGCGTCTGATGAGTAGTTGGCTTTAGGGCAAGTGGTAGATTGTTAGAGTAGATGCCCAACTAGCCAACTTGTGGCGTGTGGGTTAGACTCTTGTATATGACAATCTTTATATATGATATTCGCATTTTGATATATGGCATTCTTTACTTTCATTGTGTGTATGATGATTTACAATTGCGTTGAGTAAAGACCTAGAATGCACTTAAGTGTATGTTAGATGTGATAGTGGGTATGACGGCTATCATGAAACACATCTAATAGTCACTGTGTATTCTGAACATGTTCCTAGTCGATTGGGCCGTCAAAATGAGGATAAGACCGCCCGAGTTCGAGACTAGTATCTGCGATGCGAAGTACCATGTTTCATTGGTAGGGAACATTGTGATGTTCTGAGCATGCAGATAGATAGTGACCTGGTGATCTATCGAACTACCCTCATTCGGACTTTCCAAGTGGTTACCATTTGTCGAGTGGATAAGTCTGAAGTCTTGGTTGTACTTATTGTCCTCACGACTCGAAACGTCATTGAGACTCTACATGATAGGCGTCTCACTTTGACCCGTTTTCTGACTCACTTGGGGTCATAAGGCGTCGGGATTGGGTGAGACCCCGATACATGTAGGAGTCGATGCATCGTTGTCGAGGATTCACCGCTCGCAGACATGCGTGGATATCCTATGCTATCTGAGGGGATAATAGTGTATAAATCTCTGGCCAGAGTACTAGAAGTGTTTTAGGTAAATGTGTTTACCTAGTTACACTCGCGATGTCACTATTGGATCTCCAAGATGTATGCATAGCTATCAGATCTATAGCGACTCTCGATTTATCAATGATCGTTGATCTGATCGGGATATATGGATTGAAAGGACCGTACCGTACGCTAACCACGACCAACTGGTTCTTGCAGGCACTATCAGTGATACCTAGGGGATCATGGGGCGATGTTGCTAGACGCTCTTATCATGATTCGTTGGACAAGTCCGGAATTGTTATTCCGGAGCCACAATGGTTGTGGGCCCACGACTAGCTGTATCCCTGAACCATTTAGGGTCACACAAGTACTGGATTCGAGATTCCCGCATGGATACTCAGCTCAATGTGTTGAGCATACGAAGAGGATTTTGGGAGTGCGACTTCCTAAAAGGTCAACAGAGGTCAAATCGTGATTTGCCGATGTTGATGGGCAAAACGGTCATTTTGCACTGGGGTTCTGAAAAATGGTTTTTCAGATCATAGGATTCAAGTTTGGAAACTGAGTCGATCGGTCCGATCTGATCAGCGATCGGAGTTATAATGAAGTCTCGGTGATGGGGATGAACTGAATGTTCATCCGTTGGACCCGGTCCGTTGGGCCGGTCCAAGTCCATCTTAATTCTATTTAATTAGACCTAAACCTAGACTTCATAACACACTACACAATTAACCCTAACCCTAAGTGCAAAACACGCCGCCCCTCTCCTCTCTACAAGCCGCAGCCGTGCGCCGCCGCCGCCGCCTCTCTTCACCGGAAAATCGTTTCCGGCCAATCTTGACGAGGAGAATCCGTCCGTGCAGATCTCGTCAGGCCTTCTAGTGCAGGCTGACGAAGGAATCCCGTCTCCGGTCGTGGACCTGATTGACGATATCTACCGCCGCCTACCGTGAAGTGCCGTTTTCTTTACGAAACCGATCAGAGCCAGGCACAAGTTGCCAGTAAGGTAGCAATCTTAAACGCCCTATGAATGTCATAGTATGTTACTGTTTTTTTATCGTATTGATCGTCTCCCGGCCATTGTTTTTCGTTCTTCCGCTGCCTCTCCGGGAGGCGTGATTCCCAAACAAGGAGAACTTCCGTGTCACATCATACACAAAATAGAATGGGTTATTTTATAACCGAAGATTTTAAGAAAATTTTGATGAATGTTTTCTTCCTTTATGTTAAATCTCCCCCCTTTTGTGGGAATCAAAAAGAGTTTAAAAATCTTGTCTCCCTCTTAATATTTAAAACAAAGCTCCCCCTCAACAGATCATGAGGTAATTTTATTTTCGAAATAAAAGCATTATGCATGGGAAGACAGTTTGTTGAAAGCATTATGTATGCATGAGACTTTGAAGATAGAGTCTATGCGACTCAAAAGTTCCCATATATATGGACCAGAGGAGTAATAGAAGATTCAATTTACAGAACCTCTTCCATTTTCTCTAAGTCTTAGAAAAGCATTATGCATGGGAAGACAGTTTGTTGAAAGCATTATGTATGCATGAGACTTTGAAGATAGAGTCTATGCGACTCAAAAGTTCCCATATATATGGACCAGAGGAGTAATAGAAGATTCAATTTACAGAACCTCTTCCATTTTCTCTAAGTCTTAGCCTCGCCCAGCCCTAGAGATCTTGGCGTCCATAGACCTCATGCAATCTATCAGCTCGTCAGAAGAGATGTTGCCGCTCTTTTCTTTCGAGAAATTGCTCTGCAATTCAATAGACATTCCTCCCCCTATCCATATGCAATGAGTTTTGAAAACCTTAAAAGTTTTGCAGCATAGATTTTGGATCTGTTTTACAGATCAGAATCTAAGTTTTGATTCACACCAAATCTGCTAATATTTGAATAACGACTTTCGTGATATGTGCAGTGCACTTGATTAAGGAAACAGGGAGATATCCAAACTGGAACAGTGAGGGGACGCCCAAGCTGGTCGAGTTGAAGATATCTTTGCTGATACAGTAAAAGGTCGCCCGAGATGGTTCAGAACTGTCTTTACCAGGTCGAAGAAGATTTCAAGCTGGTCAACCAGATTGGTAGTAGAAGAGCAATTCAAGCGTATAATCAAGCAAAGTTGAAGTGCAGTGACTGAAGCGCAGAGTTGCTCGAAGTGCAGATCAAGTGCAGCGCACAAGGGCAGTGATTGAGTGTGGAGCCAGGTACAAGTGCAGTGATCGAGTGCATATACGATCACCAGCGGAGTATCCTATACCTCGCTGAACGGCCAGTTGAAGGACCAGCTGGAAGGTCAGCCAGGACATAAGAGCTGTTTCAACGAGAAGAGAGACTAGCTCGAGGTGGCCACCTTGGACGAGGAAGAATCTGTATGCTGGTGGGGCACTCAAGTAGTCTTTATAAAACCAAGATGGTTCACCTAAGAAAACCAGCTTGGGGAATAGCTCAATTGAAGTATCTGCTCGATATAGAGAGCAGATTAGATACCAGCTGGTTAAGGACAAACCAGCTGGATAAGCTGATCAAAAGCTGATCCAAGAAGAAGGGACTCTATCTAGCAAGGTCATGAACAGTCATAAAATGGGGAAGAACTTTGCTAGATAGAGGAACTCGAAGCTCTGAAGATGATGAAGATCAGCTCAAGAGCAATTGACAAGTGCAAATTAGAAAATTGCTCAAGAGCGGTTGCAAACGAGAGGAGAAGAAGAGAGCTCTGAACGATTTGAAGAGGCAACCAGCTCGAACTAGACCAACTCGATGTAGATCAAATTGATGAATAGGCTGGCAAGCTGGTTAAAGTCAAACCAGCTCAGATAGCATGACAGATGCTACCAATTGACGAGCAAGTGGATTTGAATACAACGCTATACGACAAACAATGTTTAGTATTCAAATCGACTGGCTTGTATTGTCTTCTTTGTACAGTGCTCACGTGTTTAAAGTGAAGAAAAGCCTGTGACGCATTTATTGACAAAGGACGCAAAGTACAACAGTGTCAGAAGACCGTTCAACGTCTACTACTTTGTGTCCAACGGGCAAACCTCTGCGAAAGGCTATAAAACAGAGCACAAGCATCTGCATGAGCGCAGATTGAAAAGAGAGAAATCGTAATAGTGTTGTCCAAACCAAAATGTAAACATCTGAAGAGAACACAACACTAAACCTGGGAAGACAATGAAAAACCAGCTCGTATAAGATCACTTCCTACGGTATGAGAATACATCTAAGAGAGAGCTTACACTGTATATTTCTCACACACAGATTCACTCACAAATGAGAGCTGAGAGCTTAACAGAATAGTTGAGTGAATCAAATCAAACGACTTCCATTGTAGTCTTTGGACAGAGACGTTAAACAAGTCTAGTTGTCTTTCTCGATTTCTCGAAAGGAAAGAGCGGCAACATCTCTTCTGACGAGCTGACAGATTGTGCGAGGTCTGTGGACGCCAAGATCTCTAAGGCGGAGCAAGGCTAAGCCTTAGGGAAAATGGAAGATATTCTGTAAATTGAATCTTTTATTGCTCCTCTGGTCCTAATCAATGAGAACTTTTGAGTAGCATAGATTTTTCAAAATCTCATGCATACACAACGTTTTTGACAAAACTGTCTCCCGTGCATAAATGCTTTTATTTCGAAAATAAAATTACCCAATGATATGTTGAGGGGGATTTTTGTTTTAAATATTAAGGGGGAGACAATATTTCAAACTCTTTTTGATTCCCACAAAAGGGGGAGAAATATTTTCACACATAAACATGATATGTTGAGGGGGATTTTTGTTTTAAATATTAAGGGGGAGACAATATTTCAAACTCTTTTTGATTCCCACAAAAGGGGGAGAAATATTTTCACACATAAACATACGTGCATATATTTATTCAGATTTTGTGTAAATAAAAAAGGGATAGATTGTTGGATCTATTTTACAGATCATAATCTAAGTTTTGATTCACACAAAATCTGCTAATATTTGACTAACCAATTTCGTGCTATGTGTAGTACACTTGATTAAGGAAACAGGGAGATATCCAAACTGGAACAGTGAGGGGACGCCCAAGCTGGTCGAGTTGAAGATATCTTTGCTGATACAGTAAGAGGTCACCCGAGCTGGTTCAAAACTGTCTTTACCAGGTCGAAGAAGATTTCAAGCTGGTCAACCATATTGATAAAGTAGAAGAGCAGTTCAAGCGCAGAATCAAGCAAAGTTGAAGTGCAGTGATTGAAGCGCAGAGTTGCTCGAAGTGCAGATCAAGTGCAGCGCACAAGGGCAGTGATTGAGTGCGGAGCCAGGTACAAGCGCAGTGATCGAGTGCAGATCCGATCACCAGCGGAGTATGCTATACCTCGTTGAACGTCCAGTTGATGGACCAGCTGGAAGGTCAGCCAGGACATAAGAGCTGTTTCAACGAGAAGAGAGACTAGCTCGACGTGGCCATCTTGGACGAGGAAGAATCTGCATGCTGGTGTGGCACTCAAGTAGTCTTCATAAAACCAAGATGGTTCACCTAAGAAAACCAGCTTGGGGAACAGCTCAATTGAAGTATCTGCTCGATATAGAGAGCAGATTAGATACCAGCTGGTTAAGGACAAACCAGCTGGATAAGCTGATCAAAATCTGATCCAAGAAGAAGGGAATCTATCTAGCAAGGTCATGAAAAATCATAAAATGTGATGGATCTGTTTTGACAGATCCTGATTAAGTTTTGAATTACACAAAACATGTTATTGTGTTTCTAACAATTCCACTTGAGTGTACAGATTCCAGGATCGAAGAAGATGATGAACAGTCGAAGAATCTATCCAGCCGATGGTTCAAGTTAAAGTTCAGCAGTTGGTTTGGTGCATTCATTTAGACGGCAGCTGGATTAGCAATGGAGACGTCCAAAGTTGAATCAGTTGTTCGTAATCTGGCGGAGGCCAATTCAGACCAGCAGATGTGATTATTGCTTAGAGAGCTTGAACCAGCTGGAGTGCTAACAAGAGCAGGTAACAGCAGTGATGAAGTCAGCACATATAATGGAGATAGCTGTGAGCAGCAAGGATGACGTCATCACAATCAGCAGATGAAGAAAGACCAGCAGTAGCGCAAGCGCATACGATTCAGCAGATGAGTAGAGAAGCGCAAGATGTGAAGCGACGTCGTAGAAGAAGATTCCAGTTGCAAGTTACTGTTGAAGAAGCTGATGTCAGTTACTATTCACGAAGCTGTCAGCAGTTGCCATTTATAAGTACTATTGACGAATCTGTTAGCAGTCGCGTTTATAAGTATTGTTGACGAATCTGTTAGCAGTCGTGATTATAAGTACAGCTGTCAGCAGTTGCCATTTATAAGTACTATTGACGAATCTGTTAGCAGTCGCGTTTATAAGTATTGTTGACGAATCTGTTAGCAGTCGTGATTATAAGTACTGTTGACGAATCTATTGACAGTCGCTATTCAAGAAGCCATTGACAGCTGATGAGCAATGTTGAACAAGAATCTGACAACAGCAAACGTAACAGTGAAGAACGACGGGAATCAGTAGATGGTTAGAGTTCATCAGATGAAGAGAGATCAGCTGTTGTGCAAGCAGGCGTTGAAGCAAAGAGAAAGCTGGATCAACGATGATGACATCAGCAGTGATGTCATCACAACCAGCAGGTAGCTTGTACATCCAGACGCAAGAGAGAAGCGACGTCGTCGAGGAGGAAATCCAGTCGCAAGCTACTGTTCACCAGCAGATAGTACTTGGAGATAGCGATAGCAAAACGATGCCGTTTACATAAGTTGATACGACAGTGTTTGACTTCGCACTAAAGATTCAGCAGATGCTCTTTGCGTTGATATCCAGCAGTCGCAAGATACCAGCAGGAAGCTACAGTATATCCAGACGAGATCTTCAGCGTTATATTCAACCAGTCGAGGATGCATAGCAAACGATGTCGTTTGAATAAGTTGATACGACATCGTTTGATCTAAACCAGTCGTTGGGAAATCCAGTCGCAAGCTTTTCATAACCAACGACTGGACAACCAGCTGCAAGCATATCGTTACCACCAGCTGGACAACCAGACGCAAGATATCCAGTCACAAGAAAGCAGAAGTAGCGAAGCGTTGCAACCAGGCGCAAAGTATCCATTCGACAAAGATTTCAGCAGAAGCGCATAGCAGTAGTAGACATGAATCAGCAGCGAAGCATTTGACGATTTACGAGAGCTGGATGTCAACTGCTGAGCTCAATTCAAATGGCGAAAACGAAAAGACGCAATCAACGCTCAAGATGGAAAGAATCAATGGCTGAAATAGAGTCGTGAAAATTGCCTCAATTTAAGGGAACAATATTTGTACTATTCTGGGAAATAGTACAATTTACAGAGGAAGTTTGCACGGAAATGGAAAGACGACAATTTGGCCTTGACAAGCGCAGAACAGATTTGAATCTACAGTCTAACGGCCATATTCAAACAGAAGCTTATATATTCGAGAAGCGCCATTGAAGAACAGGTGTGTGAGAGAGTTGGTGTAGCTGTGAGGCTGTCGCAGAAAACACATTGATTGCACAGTGCACCAGCAGAGGGAAAATGAACAGAAAGACGAAACAATCGACCGCCATTAGAGAGGAGCTTCACGAGAGTCGATTTCTGAGTTTTAATTATCTTGTGTAGAAGCAATTTCCCTAGTGTGTGAGAAACAGAGAGTTGAGAGCTTCATTGTATCAAATCTCACACACAGAGATTCATTCACATTGTATTGGTGAATGAATCTCAAAACGTTTTCCAACAGTTCCCGTCCAAGCACGATGACGTTAAACTCATGTGTATGTAGTTAGTCACACAGTTGCGGCTGGTGTGCATTTGTGGAGTCTAGGAGTTCTCACAGCTGTTAGTTGCGGGATTGGGTCTGTACACGAGTTTTAAGATCAAATCTTCTAGTGGATCCTTCCGAGGTGGAAGAAGGGGAGATGTAGGACATTGAGGTCCGAACTTCCAGAAATAAATCTTGAGTATCGTGTTCTTTAAGCTTTCAGCACTTGCATATTTTATTTAGCATACGCACGTTTACAGTTCACCATTAACTCAGCACGCACGCATAACATTCCATCACTCGCATATTTCAGCACGTGCATTTACTTAGCATCGCATACACAGTTAGCACTTGCACAAGTTGAACAGATTTATGTTGCACATAAATCTGTTTGAGTTGGTTTTAAAATATTAGGATTCAGTTCTGGTATTTTCCGCATGATTTTTAAATCACACCAGATCTGTCTCCGGTGCTCTTCTGGTGAGTTTTTAAGTGTTCAAGAACAAGAGGTATTGCACATCATCCTTTGATTAGCAGCACAAATTTTTATAACCTTTCAAAGCAGCGCTGCTAAGTGTTTTTCGGCCTACAAATGAGAGAACTTTGCTAGTATTTAGCATACGCACGTTTACAGTTCACCATTAACTCAGCACGCACGCATAACATTCCATCACTCGCATATTTCAGCACGTGCATTTACTTAGCATCGCATACACAGTTAGCACTTGCACAAGTTGAACAGATTTATGTTGCACATAAATCTGTTTGAGTTGGTTTTAAAATATTAGGATTCAGTTCTGGTATTTTCCGCATGATTTTTAAATCACACCAGATCTGTCTCCGGTGCTCTTCTGGTGAGTTTTTAAGTGTTCAAGAACAAGAGGTATTGCACATCATCCTTTGATTAGCAGCACAAAATTTTTATTAACCTTTCAAAGCAGCGCTGCTAAGTGTTTTTCGGTCCTAACAAAATGAGGAAGAACTTTGCTAGATAGAGAAACTCGAAGCTCTGAAGATGATGAAGATCAGCTCAAGATCAATTGACAAGAGCAAATTAGAAAATTGCTCAAGAGCGGTTGCAAACGAGAGGAGAAGAAGAGAGCTCTGAACGATTTGAAGAGGCAACCAGCTTGAACAAGACCAGCTTGATGCAGATCAGATTGATGAACAGACTGGAAAGCTGGTTAAAGTCAAACCAGCTCAGATAGCATGACATATGCTATCAAATCGACGAGCAAGTGGATTTGAATACAACACTATACGACAAACATTGTTTAGTATTCAAATCGACTTGCTTGTATTGTCTTATCTGTACAGTGCTCACGTGTTTAAAGTGAAGAAAAGCCTATGACGCATTTATTGACAAAGGACGCAAAGTACAACAGTGTCAGAAGACCGTTAAACGTTTACTACTTTGTGTCCAATGGGCAAATCTCTGCGAAAGGCTATAAACAAAGCACAAGCAGCTGAATAAGCGCAGAGTGAAAAGAGAGAAGTCGTAATAGTGTTGTCCAAACCAAAATGTAAACATCTGAAGAGAACACAACACTGAACCTGGGAAGACAATGAAAAACCAGCTCGTATAAGAGCACTTCCTACGATGTTAGAATACATCTGAGAGAGAGCTTACACTTATATTTAGCTTAACAGAATAGTTGAGTGAATCAAATCAAATGACTTCCATTGTAGTCTTTGGACAGAGACGTTAAACAAGTCTAGTTGTGTTTCGCACTGAGACGTTAAAGAAGTGTGTGTAGCCTTTCTCACTGAGGCGTAAAATAAGTGAGTTAGTCAGACGCAGCTTGCGGGCTGGTGTGCAGTGGAGTGGCTAGGAGTTCTTGCGGCTGCGGGTCGTAGGAGTGGGGTTGCAGTGGGGGTGTTGTCATCAAAGTCTTCTAGTGGATCCTTCCCGTTGCGGAAGAAAGGGAGATGTAGGAGATTGGGCTCTGAACTTCCATAAACAAATCAGTGTATATTTCTTTACTGATTTCAGTATTTGAATATTCACGCATTGCATATTTGTCAAACGCATAAAACTGTTTAATAGAGCTTTCGAATTGTAGAGTGCAGTTTGAGTTATTTCCGCATGATTATTGTTCATTACTCAATCTGTATCTCGGTGCACAAGTATTCAAGAACACTGAGCTATTGCAGCTCAAGATAAGTTAACCAGATCGTTCGGCTGTGTGTCGAGCTGGTTTCAGCATCCAGCTGAAACCAGCATGTTGAGCACTTGCTTTGTATCAAGCTGGTTTCAACAACCAGCTGAAACCAGTTTGGTTATCGCAACCCAGCTTCAATGCCTCGTTGAATCCTGCGTCTTATCATTCGATCTGTTTACATCCTCTAAGTGCAATTTAATATCAAAATAACAAGCATATAGAGGGTAAAATAGATCGCCAACAATAGATAAGCTTTCGAATGACTATCAGAGCAGACATAAGTTTTAAAACCGTTAAAAACATTTTTCGAAGAAAGAGCACTATTCAAGAACAACCTTCTCTGATACCACTTGTTGGTCCCAAAATACAAGGTACCAGATCGTAAAAACGCTCTGATATCACTTTTTGGGATCGATTTTTTCCCGCTGTATGAGGAAGTTATTTAGAAAATAACCGACACTTAGAGGGAATAACCGGATTGCCTGAAAATGCAGGATCCAGCTAGATGCTGAAACAGGATCGCAATAACGAAGCTGGTTTCAGCTGGTTGTTGAAATCAGCTCATTAAAAGAGCGAGCGCTAGTCATGCTGGTTCCAGCAGGATGAAACCAGCTCGATATAAAGTCGAGCAATCTGGTTATTTATAACTTGAGCTGCAATAGCTCAGTGTTCCTGAATTAAAGTGCACCGAGATACAGATTGTGTAATGAAGTTAAATAGGCGGAAATTACTCAACCTGAACTCTTAAATTCGAAAGCTTGTTAAACAGTTTTATGCACAGTTGTAAATATGCAATGCATATGTATGCAAGTACTGAAAGCTGTAAGGAAAATACCTGCAATTTGTTTATGGAAGTTCGGAGCAAACTCTCCTACGTCTCCCCTTCTTCCACAATCGGGAAGTATATCACTAGAAGACTTTGATTGCAGCGTCCCTACGCTACAACCCACTCCGACGACCCTCGGCCGCAAGAACTCCTAGCATCACCACCGCACACTAAGCCTGCAAGCTATGTGACTAACAACACTTCTTTACTGTCTCAATGAGAAAGGCTACACACACTTCTTTAACGTCTCAGTGCGAAAGACAACACAATGATTTGTGTTTATGATTCACTCAACTATTCTGTTTTGAGTAGTTGACTATCAGAGCAGACATAAGTTTTAAAACCGTTAAAAATATTTTTCGAAGAAAGTGCACTATTCAAGAACAACCTGCTCTAATACCACTTGTTGGTCCCAAAATACAAGGTATCAGATCGTAAAAACACTCTGATACCACTTTTTGGGATCGATTTTTGCCCTCTATATGAGGAAGTTATTTAGATAATAACTGACACTTAGAGGGAATAATCGGATCGCGTGAAAAGACGCAGGATCCAGCTAGATGCTGAAATCGGATCGCAATAACTAAGCTGGTTTCAGCTGATTATTGAAATCATCTCAATAAAAGAGTGAGCGGTAGTCATGCTGGTTCCAGCAGGATATTGAAACTAGCTCGATATAAAGTCGAGCGATCTGGTTATTTATAACTTGAGATGCAATAGCTCAGTGTTCCTGAATTAAAGTGCACCGAGATACAGATTGAATAATGAAGTTAAATCATGTGGAAATAACTCAACCTGAACTCTTAAATTCGAAATCTTGTTAAACAGTTTTATGCACAGTTGTAAATATGCAATGCATATGTATGCAAGTACTGAAAGATGTAAAGAAAATACGCTGCAATTTGTTTATGGAAGTTCGGAGCAAACTCTCCTACATCTCCCCTTATTCCACAATCGGGAAGGATATCAGTAGAAGACTTTGATTGCAGTGTCTCTACGCTACAACCCACTCCGACGACCCTCGGCCGCAAGAAATCCTAGCATCACCACGGCACACTAAGCCCACAAGCTGTGTGACTAACAACACTTCTTTACTGCCTCAGTGAGAAAGGATACACACGCTTCTTTAACGTCTCAGTGCGAAAGACAACACAATGATTTGTGTTTATGATTCACTCAACTATTCTGTTAATCTCTCTGCTCTTGTATGTGAGTGAATCTGTGTGTGAGAAATATACAGTGTAAGCCCACTCTCTTTGTTTCTCACACATTGGGAAGTGATTCTAAAATTCTAATGATTCGCCCTCTTCCTTTGTTTGTTGTGCATCTATCACTGCTTTGTTTTCATTCTGCTCTTGTGCACACCGCTCTTCACTGCTGCCAGCCTCTGCTCTTGATATAGCCTCTTGTGCAATTCTATCCGTTGGACACAAAGGTTGTAGCTGTTGTAAAGGCTTCGGTAAAGTTCTGACAGTGTTGTACCTTGTGTCCTTTTGCATTTAATGCACTTGCATGCTTTGTTGACTCTGAGCTCTCTTCATTTAATGTGCTGCAGCCTTTGCTGAAATTGAGCTCTATGAATCTCTTCCTGATGTGAACAGGACGCAGCAAATCAATTTGAACAACGTTAATTGTGAGACCCAAAAGTTTAGAAGGATTAATTACATTAATTAATCGGGTTTTAATGGATTCAGATTTGAGCGAATGAATCTGGGTGTCCAGCTTTGAGTCGATATGCTTAGAGAAGCTATCGGGTTTTGTATAAGTCCTTGGAACAGACCTGGAGAGTTAGAGTTTTGTCGCGGGATCTGTTCAGATGTGGTATTGGTCACCACTGAGTGATCGTGTTCAGTAGTCGTAGCGAGATCTGTTGTCGCTGAGCAGAAGAGAGTACGCTAGCTTGTTGTGTAGCGAGTAGCAAAACTGCATCGTTTTGGATTAGTTGGAACGACAGTGTTTTGGCTTAGCGAGCGAAGCTCAGTGTGTCAGCTTTTCTCTTCAGATTTGAGAGAGATCTGAGTGTTAGGAAGCTACGCCATTTTGGAGTTTCAGACTTCGTTTTCGCTAGCGATTCATATTTGAGTAGCGGGTGACATGTCCAGTTGCGAGAAAGGACTTGTGCGACATCGTTTGAATTAGTAGAGATCTGTTTTGGCATAGAGTGAGATCTGTGGCGAGATCTGGATGCGAGCGGGAATGTCAGCATTGAGATTTAAGTTGTCGGTGAGATCTTTTTAGAAGCTTGAACAGATTTGAGTATATATAGAGAGCTTTGACCATTGTCTATTATTGTTTCCGACACTTAGAATATTTCCCGATATCGAACTCTGTCGCGATACCCTAGCTACTGTTCACCGAACCTTATCTTCTCCGATTGCCGATGGTAGACAGCTTTGATTGAAGTGAGAGTGGTAGCGCTGGACTCCTCTTGCTGAGACGCTTCGTTTGGGAGCTGCTTTTGAACGCTTGCTTGAAGCTGGTGAGGTGTGCGAAGGAATATTTCCCGATATCGAACTCTGTCGCGATACCCTAGCTACTGTTCACCGAACCTTATCTTCTCCGATTGCCGATGGTAGACAGCTTTGATTGAAGTGAGAGTGGTAGCGCTGGACTCCTCTTGCTGAGACGCTTCGTTTGGGAGCTGCTTTTGAACGCTTGCTTGAAGCTGGTGAGGTGTGCGAAGACATCTCCCTTGTGTAGTCTGTTAGCGTTCCATCCTAGCTTGTTGGGGTAAGTGTTCAGATTCTACCTTGTGTTTTTTAGAGCTCTCTGTTGAGATAGAGGGTTAGAATAGCGCTGGTCTAGGAGTTATATTGTCTCGTTATCTGTTGCATTTTGTTGCACTGCATACACGCATCTGTTACATGCTGTTATCAGATCTCGCCGTATCTTGCTTGCTGATTTGAGCGTGCCAGGGTGCTTGTAGAGGCGCGAGGGTAACTCATGTCCCTCATCTCCCTGCTGGGACTGTTAGCCATCTTGAGCGGAGTGGGTAGCTCCCACATCTCATGTGTTGGGCAACAACAGGTTGAACGTTAATAATGCACCTGGTACCGTGTGTTGAGACTAGTGGGTAGCTCCCATATACTCACACACATTTTGGCCACTGTCTTCGATTCGGATTTTAGTTGTTGAGCTGTCCTTGAAATCCTTTGGCTCCCTGTGTTCAATTGTAGACTTGATCTCATGCATAGATTTGCATTTTACCTGTTGCTATCTAACTGCTGGTTTAAGTTGCTCTCCGTACTGGGGTTTGACCCCATGTCCCTCTGGGGCTGGTGTTGTTTTCGTGTGTATGTGTTTTCAGATTATCATGGTTACTCTGCTGGTCGTGGAGTAGGCCCAGCTGGAGGTGCCCCAGGAGGTGGTTAGAGTGTCCCAGTTAGCCTATAGCATATTATGTATCAGTATTGTTAGCCGGGGGTTTGTCCTGTGCGTTGTAGTAGTTGTTGTTTGGTACTTGATATATGTTTTAATGATGTACTATTGTACTGTGTGACTTTGTAACTGGGATATTTTGAGTATTACTATTTTAAATTATGCATATTTCAGTCAGGCCAAAGCCAAAATTTTAAGCCACTTTTGTATGCTTCCGCTATCGTTTTGCGTGGTTTAACTCTGTATTGTGCACGAGGAATGAAATTAATTTAATCTTCACATGTATTTGTGTTCAAACTGCTTTGTCCGTCTGAGCTGGTTGCTCCCAGCTGATCACTGAGCTGGTTTGTCCCAGCTGGTTCTGTTCACTTCTTATCTGTTTTTAGTTCTGAGTTGCTCTTGACCACAACTGTTCTAATCTGATTCTGCTCTTCGTACTTCAGCTCTTCTTCTACGTAGAACTACTTGATCAGCTTGGATCTCCTCTGCTGAACCAGCTTGGGCGTCCCCTCACTGTTCCATCTTTGATTACCTTGCTAATCTTCCTTTGATGATCCAGCTCGGGCGTCCCCTCACTGTACCAGCTAAGTTGTCCTTGCTAGACCAGCTTGGGCGTCCCCTTACTGTTCTAGCTTGGATTACTCCTCAATCTTCATTGCTATCTGCTCTCAATCAATCTGCTATCTGTGCTTTTTTCCAACTTGGTGCTAGGCTGCTACAGTGCATTCATCCAGCTCGGTTCTATTCTTGTATCAGCTTGCTTCCGTTGTAGATTTTGCATGAGGCCAGTGTTATCCCCTCCGAAACGGGCCAACGAGCGATGATCACGACTATGTCGTGACATAAGCCGCTTTTTGGCCGAATTTCTTTGTTTAGGCCTCCGAAATCACCTTTGTATGTTTCAGCTCAACCTGCGCACTTAATTTAAATCGTTAGTAAAATAGTAACAGATTTGTGTAATCAAAACTTATATTCTTATATGTAAAAACAGATCCAACAATCTCCCCCTTTTTGATTTACACAAAATCTGGATAAACATATGCAAGTATGTTTATGCTTGAGAATATTTCTCCCCCTTTTTGTGGGAATCAAAAAGAGTTTGAAATCTTGTCTCCCCCTTAATATAAAACAAAGCTCCTTCTCAACAGATCATGGGGTAATTTTATTTTCGAAATAAAAGCATTATGCATGGGAAGACAGTTTGTTGAAAGCATTATGTATGCATGAGACTTTGAAGATAGAGTCTATTGTACTCAAAAGTTCTCATATATATGGACTAGAGGAGCAATAGAAGATTCAATTTACATAATCTCTTCCATTTTTCCCAAAGGCTTAGCCTCGCCCAGCCCTAGAGATCTTGGCGCCCGCAGACCTCGCGCAATCTGTAAGCTCGTCAGAAGAGATATTTCCACTCTTTAATTTCGAGAAGTTGCTCTGCAATTCAATAGACATTCCTCTCCCAATCCATATGCAATGGTTTTGAAAAACCTTAAAAGTTTTGCAGCAAAGATAAGCTTTCGAATGACTATCAGAGCAGACATCCACTCTTTAATTTCGAGAAGTTGCTCTGCAATTCAATAGACATTCCTCTCCCAATCCATATGCAATGGTTTTGAAAACCTTAAAAGTTTTGCAGCAAAGATAAGCTTTCGAATGACTATCAGAGCAGACATAAGTTTTAAAACCGTTAAAAATATTTTTCGAAGAAAGTGCACTATTCAAGAACAACCTGCTCTGATACCACTTGTTGGTCCCAAAATACAAGGTACCAGATCGTAAAAACACTCTGATACCACTTGTTGGGATTGATTTTTTCCCTCTGTATGAGGAAGTTATTTAAATAATAACCGACACTTAGAGGGAATAACCGGATCACGTGAAAAGATGCAGGATCCAGCTAGATGCTGAAACCGGATTGCAATAACTAAGCTGGTTTCAGCTGGTTGTTGAAATCAGCTCATTAAAAGAGCGAGCGCTAGTCATGCTGGTTCCAGCAGGATACTGAAACCAGCTCGATATAAAGTTGAGAGATCTCGTTATTTATAACTTGAGATGCAATAGCTCAGTGTTCCTGAATTAAAGTGCACCGAGATACAAATTGAGTAATGAAGTTAAATCATGCGGAAATAACTCAACCTGAACTCTTAAATTCGAAAGCTTGTTAAACAGTTTTATGTACAGGTGTAAATATGCAATGCATATGTATGCAAGTACTGAAAGCTGTAAAGAAAATATGCTGTAATTTGTTTATGGAAGTTCGGAGCAAACTCTCATACGTCTCCCCTTCTTCCACAATCGGGAAGGATATCACTAGAAGACTTTGATTTCGGCGTCTCTACGCTACAACCCACTCCGACGACCTTCGGCCGCAAGAAATCCTAGCATCACCATGGCACACTAAGCCCACAAGCTGTGTGACTAACAACACTTCTTTACTGCCTCAGTGAGAAAGGCTACACACACTTCTTTAACGTCTCAGTGCGAAAGACAACACAATGATTTGTGTTTATGATTCACTCAACTATTCTGTCAAGCTCACTGCTCTTGTATGTGAGTGAATCTGTGTGTGAGAAATATACAGTGTAAGCTCACTCTCTTTTTTTTTCTCACATTGTGAAGTGCTTCTACAATGCTAATGATTCGTTGTCTTCCCTTTGTTTGTTGTGCATCTCTCACTGTTTTGTTTTCATTCTGCTCTTGTGCACACCGCTCTTCACTGTTGCTAGCTTCTTCTCTTGATATAGCTTCTTGTGCAATTCTATTCGTTGGACACAAAGGGTGTAGCCGTTGTAAAGGCTTCTGTAAAGTTCTGACAGTGTTGTACCTTGTGTCCTTTTGCATTTAATGCACTTGCAGGCTTTGTTGACTCCGAGCTCTCTTCATTTAATGTGCTGCAGCCTTTACTGAATTGAGCTCTGTGAATTTGTTCCTGATGTGAACAGGGCGTAGAAATCAATTTGAACAACGTTAATTTAATATTCACATGTATTTGTGTTCAAACTGCTTTGTCCGTCTGAGTTGATTGCTCCCAGCTAATCACCGAGCTGGTTTGTCCCAGCTGGTTCTGTTCACTTCTTATCTGCTTTTAGTTCTAAGCTGCTCTTGACCACAACTGCTCTAAGCTGATTCTGCTCTTCATAATTCAGCTCTTCTTCTACGCAGAACTACTTGATCAGCTTGGATCTCCTCTGCTGAACCAGCTTGGGCGTCCCCTCACTGTTCTAGCTTTGGATTACCTTGCTAATCTTCCTTTGCTGATCCAGCTTGGGCGTCCCCTTACTGTTCTAGCTTGGACTATTCCTCAATCTGCATTGCTATCTGCTCTCAATCAATCTGATATCGGTGCTTTGTTCCAGCTTGCTGCTAGGCTGCTACAGTGCTTTCATCCAGCTCGGTTCTATTTCTGTATCAGCTCGCTTCGTTGCAGATTTTGCATGTGACCAGTGCTATCCCCTACGAAACGGGCCAACGAGCAATACTCACGACTATGTCGTGACATTAGCCGCTTTTTGGCCGAATTCCTTTGTTAGGCCTCCGAAATCGCGTTTTTATGTTTCAACTCAACCTGCGCACTTAATTTAAATCGTTAGTAAGATAGTATCAGATTTTGTGTGAATCAAAACTTAGATTCTGATCTGTAAAAATAGATCCAACACAAGTAATAAACAACATATATCAATTAGTTGAGCCAATGATAGAGTCATCATAATCTCGATCAATGATCAGATATCATCGATGTGCTCAACACACGAAATAGTTTATTATGATGTGAAATCAAATTCCCGGACCACTAATTCTAAATATATTTTCGCTCCCCTTCACTGATTGTGGAAATCATACTCGCATTCTCCCTTTTATAATACTCAAGTCTTGTATCCATATGGGAATAAGGAAACTGGTACTTGCGTGTCCATCAATGATTCAAGGATATAGCTAGTCATGGCTCACAACTCCTTATGACTAGGAGAACACATCTCCGACTTACATCCAACCATTGGTAAAGCGTCTAGCAACATCGCCCCATGAATCCCTAGATATCACTGATAGTAGCTGCAAGAAACAGTAGGTAATGGTTAGCGTACAGTACGGCCCCTCAACTCAAATATCGACTATTGATAAATCGAGAGTCGCTATAGATTCGATGACTATTCAGTACATCACAGAGATCGAATAGTGACAATCCACGTGCAACTAGGTAAACCCTTTTAGTCTAAAGAACATCTGGTACTCTGGACAGAGATTTGTCACACTATTATCTCTTCAGATAGCATAGAAAATCCATGTACTTAGCGAGTGGTGAATCCTTGATAACAAATCATCGAATACTACATGCATCATGACCTCACCCAATCCCACCACCTAATGACCCCCAATGAGCTAGTAAATGAGACAAAATGAGGCAACTAGCATGTAGAGTCACAATGATATTTCGAGTAACAAGACTAATCATATATAACCAAAACCTCGGACTTAATCCATTTGATAAATGATAACCACTTGGAAAGTTCGAATGAGGGTGTTTCATAGATCACCAGGTGATCATTCATCTGCATGTTCAGAATATCTCTTTGTTCTTTGCCAATGGAACGTGGTACTCCTTATCGGAGATACTAGTCTCAAACTCGGGTGACCTTTATCCTTGTTACGGACGACCAATCGAGTAGAAACTCATTTAGAATGTACAGTGACTATAGGATATGTTTTCATAATAGCCACTATCACATCCAACATAAACTATAGTACATACAAATCCAACAAGTTTGTAATAATAATAAAGATAATGAATGCCATAATAATTAATGTAAATTATATATGAGAATAAATATTGTTCTATAATGATAGTCAACAAAGCCCACAAACACAGTTGGCTAGTGGGACACCTAATCTAACAAGATTTTATATGTATCCCCTTCTTCCGATCTAGAAGGATATTTCAGTAGAGACTTTGAATAAGATATACTAGAGACTTTGAATAAGATATATAGTATCCTAAACCACTCAGTCAGACAGCACCGAATATGAACTTCTAGCACACTTCTCAAAACAACACAGTCCTTGTGTTTAGAAAAGTTTGTAAGGCTTAATCTAATTTGATCAAGTAAAACAAAACATATCTGATTCAGCACTGAGCTGAAATCAACAAAGAAAATTAATGATAATTAACAAAATTTAAGACGATCTTCTTGAGAATGAGAATGAAAGAAAGCTTGAACAATCCAAAGTCTCTTCTTCGATTCAACTCCTAATTCTTTTATACTCTTCGGATCCAAACAGTAATAAATATGTCCGGTAGAGTCAGCCTATAAATCCATCTCACTGTAATAAATGAGAATTAAAAACTAGTACTTTGCTCTGTACTATTCCATTTAATGTTCCTTCTTTTTGCTTAAAATGGACAATCCTCGTACAAAGTTAACTCTGATATATTTTGATTGTATCCTGAGTTGTTCAACTGCTATAGATGTACTCCAAACTGATCTGCCCTGTTCTGATCTGAGTAACCTAAGCTGATCTGTTCGCACTTCAAACCTGATCTGATGTGCTCTTCGAATCTAAACTGTCCTTATGATATGTTCATAAAATTGAGTTGACTTTACTCAACTTAGATGTGATCTATCCTATCCAATGAACTTTGATACCTCTTGTTTAATCTGATCAACTAATCTACGAGCTGATTTTATCTTCACAAAAACTTGGAACATTTTTCTTAACACTATGAGTTTCGGGCCGTAGCTCATAAACCAGAAATTTAACACAACCCAATAGGCAAACATTTTAAGATGGTATCAGTCTTGAATTTATAGCATATGGGTCCTCTCCTTGAAAAGTAACATAGTGGAAGTTGCGACCTAAAAAAGTCCCACCATCATATCAGTGTAAGATGGATTAAGATGCATAATGCCCATTCATTAATAACTGAAATGTGTGCAAAAGCTGTCTAGAGAATAATTCGCAGGAGGAGCTACAAGTAGGTGGTCAAGAGCAAGATAAAATTTTTCTTGAAAAACGACTTTTTCCTTCGTGAAAGTGAAGAATCATATCTGTAATATGGCAAAGGGAGCCAATAGCAGCAAACGCCATTGTTGCAACAAAGAAATCAATAAACTTTGAAATATATGAAGTTTGAGATGGATGGTTTGAGCAAATTTTCTTGTCTTAATACGATGCAGATGAGATGACTCTCTTTCCAATATCCTTTAATGAATTGTGTTTTGACAACTACACATCGTCAACCTAGTTTTACTTGATAATAATACAAATGGGAATTATTCTGGAATAATTTCATATTCATATATAGTAGATTGTGTTGACAGATTGCAATGGTTCGTTGCAAACATGCATTTATTGAATAGTAAACGGGAAATTCATATTTCTTATTCCGAGAAACTAGAACTGAATCACAAGACTTCATTTTCGGAACAAAAAAAGAAAGATCTCAATATTTTATCACGAGAGAGATCCGAAAGACAACCAGACTTGAGTTTTTGGTGAAAAAAGAAGTAACACTTGAAAAAAAAATTTAAATGTTAACAGTACCTGCAAAACAATAACAGAGACAACAAAAACGGAACCTGCAAAGGTTACACAGGCAGTAACAAGCAGAAAACAGCGTTAGCACAAAGCTGTACCCACAGAGGGTTAAAATAAGACCAGATCTAAAGAGGAAGTCCGGCTCAGATCCTGATAGTGTTAATCCACCACACTATCACTGGAACCCACTGAACCAAGGTCAGGACACAAAGGGACAATAGTAGAGACGGCCAACTCACGCAGAGAAAGACAGAGCCCCCACACCCTACAACCCAGAAACCAGAATACCTCACTACGCTCAGCACACGAGTCCCTCGAGGTCTTCTGCTCCTTCACAGTAGAACAAGAGGTTCAAGACAGGAGCAGACTAGACAGCTCTTCCTTAGGACAACACCAGAAGACTCAAGACCACCACCAGTAACGTTCACAGAGAAGAGCACAAGGGCCAAAATTACAACGGAGGAGACTAGCAGGTCTGTTCACGGAGAAACACATACCACGATTCTGGTCTCTTCAACGTCGCGGCAGCAGCCTGGAGGCGACGGTGAACGATGGCGACGGAGGCTAGGGTTAGTGAAGAGAGAAAAGGCAATCTGAAGAATGCGTACAATCACAGAAGATTACACGCGTATAAAAGGATTGGAGGGCCGAGATTTGCGCCTGGGATCGTGCGGCTAATAAGGTAACAGAATCTGGGCTTGGGCCAAAACAAAGACACGGGCTTGGGCCAAATATAACAACACTCTCCACCTTGGTCCAAGACCGGCTCTCAGTGGTTTCAGAAGTGGTTCCCATTCAGTTTCATCATTGCCAGGAGAAGGGGGAATTAAAATTCCACACCTCCTCTAAACAGGCTGTAGCACAGAGCTACAACCACAGCTGCCACCAGGCTCCGCACAAAGCAGAAGGGCAGCAAAACCTGTTGGGGAACCGTGGCGGATCCGGATCACGCCTCCCGGCAAGGCAGCGAAAGAACAAAAATTGGGCCGGGAGACGATCAATACAATTCTAAAACATGCAAACTATGAACCATTCATAGGGTGTTTTGTGGATTACCTTTCTGGCAACTCGTGCCTGGCTCCGACCAGTTTCACGAGGAAACCGGCACTTCACGGTAGGCGGCGGTAGATAACGTCAATCAGGTCCACGACCGGAAACTATATCCCTCCGATCAGCCTGCACTATAAGACTGATGGATTTTATCACCAACGGATTCTCCTCGTAAAGTTGGTCGGAACAAATTCCGGCGAGAGAGGCGGCGGCGGCGACAAGCGGTGGCGGCGGCGGCGTGAGGAGAGGAAGGGAGGCGGCGGCTTTTAGAGAGACTAGGGTTAGGGTTGTAATGATTTTTATCACCAACGGATTCTCCTCGTAAAGTTGGTCGGAACAAATTCCGGCGAGAGAGGCGGCGGCGGCGACAAGCGGTGGCGGCGGCGGCGTGAGGAGAGGAAGGGAGGCGGCGGCTTTTAGAGAGACTAGGGTTAGGGTTGTAATGATTGTGTAGTGTTTTTGATTTAGTCCTAAGTCTACCTTAAGTAGACTTAATGATGGACTTGGACCGGCCCAACAGGCCCGGGTCCAACGGATGAACATTCGGTTCATCCCCATCACTGTGACTTCATCATAACTCCGATCGTCGATCAGATCGGACCGATCGACTCAGTTTCCAAAACTGAATACTATGATCTGAAAAACCATTTTTCAGAACCCCAGTGCAAAATGACCGTTTTGCCCCTCAACAGCGGAAATCACGATTTGACCCCTGTTGACTTTTAGGAAGTCGCACTCCCCAAAATTCTCCTCAAGTGCTCAACAAATTGAGCTCAGTATCCATGCGGGAATCTCGAATCCAGTACTTGTGTGACCCTCAATGGTTCAGGGATACAGCTAGCCGTGGGCCCACAACCATTGTGGCTCCGGAATCACAATTCCGGACTTTCCCATCGGATCATGGTAAGAACGTCTAGCAACATCGCCCCATGATCCCCTAGGTATCACTGATAGTGCCTGCAAGAACCAGTTGGTCGTGGTTAGCGTACAGTACGGTCCTTTCAATCCATATATCTCGATCAGATCAACGACCATTGGTAAATCGAGAGTCGCTATAGATCCGATAGCTATGCATACATCTTGGAGATCGAATAGTGACATCGCGAGTGTAACTAGGTAAACACATTTACCTAAAACACTTCTAGTACACTGGCCAGATATTTATACACTATTATCCCCTCAGATAGCATAGGATATCCACGCATGTCTGCGAGCGGTGAATCCTCGACAACGATGCATCGACTCCTACATGCATCGGGGTCTCACCCAATCCCACCGCCTGATGACCCCAAGTGAGTCGGCAAACGAGTCAAAGTGAGACACCTATCATGTAGATTCTCAATGACGTTTCGAGTCGTGAGGACTAATCAGTACAACCAAGACCTCGGACTTATCCACACATGCATCGGGGTCTCACCCAATCCCACCGCCTGATGACCCCAAGTGAGTCGGCAAACGAGTCAAAGTGAGACACCTATCATGTAGATTCTCAATGACGTTTCGAGTCGTGAGGACTAATCAGTACAACCAAGACCTCGGACTTATCCACTCGA
>KQ997619.1:21807-42181 GCA_001598015.1 Dorcoceras hygrometricum | reverse complement strand
AAACCAATAAGGCAACCTGCCAACAAATAATAGCGTACAGTACAAAGAAAACATGTATCAGACTCCAAACACTGGTCACAAGGACAAAGCACAGGGCATCCCCTGGCATAACACTGATACATAATATACGTATGCTATATGCGACTGGGACACACTAGCCACCTCCCGGGGCACCACCAGCTGGGTTAAAACCACGACCAGCTGTAATACCTGGGTTTCCTGCAAATACACAAACACGGAAACAAGCCAAGCCCCGGAGGGACATGGGGTCAAACCCCAGTACGGAGAGCAACTATAAATCAGCAAATAAGCAGCAAGAATGAAAGTTAGATGCTATGCATGATATGCTGGACAACAACTGATGACTCCAACCGAGAATGGACGTCAAAGAATCAATGCATAGCTCAACTGAATCTGCAACAGATGGTGGCCACTGGGTGTGTTCCAAGTGTGGTAGCTAACCACTCGCCCGGACACACACCCGAATACTAGATGTAACAACAACTTCCCTGCTGTTGTCCTACCTATGCACTGTGGTAGTTAGCCACTCGGTGCATAGAGACTAACAAAACCCAGCAGGGAAAATGAGAGTGCGGTATTGCCGCTCGCCCTCGAACCTGGTAAGAAAACAGAACAACAATGAAGCAACGATGGCTAAAGAAAGATGAAAATGCGTGTATGCACATGCTGGACAACAACAAGCATATCAACATATGAGCAACGAAAACAAAACCAGCAACATACACCATATAACACACGGCAAACCCAAACCACAGCCTCAACAGGCAACAAAACAGGGCAGCCAATAGATAGCCATCTCACAATCCATCCAAGCCGTTCATACGCTGTAAATACAAGCTCAACCCGTACCTTATTCTGAGCAACAACTAACCCTGCGAGAAATCCCGAAGACTCTGGTAAAAGCCCAAAACCAGAACGTAGTTCTACCAACTCGACGCAACACTCGAATGGCAGCAACTTCGCGTTCCTCGACTAGCCAACTACCGCTTCTAAAACTGGTATGAATTGGAAGAGCTTCTCAAGAGGAGTCCAACGCTACCTCGCACGAGCAGAACAACCACCAGAAACGACGGGAAATCGCCGGAAAGCTCACGGCTGAACAGTGTTCTAGGGTTCAAAAGATAAGGGACGAAAGGCTGGAAATATCGCTAAGTATGGGAAAAGATATCACAAGCTGAACAAATCTCAAGTCACGCTAAACAAATCCAGTCGCTAGCTACAGTAGCGAACAATCTCTCAAAGCTGGACAACCAGTCGCTGCTTCGAAAATACAAGAGCTGGACAACCAGTCGACCGGACGCTAAAATCACAAAAAGGCAAACCATCGACTGGTCCTCTAAACGGCGTCGCACTACCAGCAGCTGGGTATCCAGTCGCAAGACGAAACAACGCACAACGCTTCCCTCGTCTGGTACCAGTCGCAACATCAAAACGCAGCGTCGCAACTAATCAAAACGGCGTCGCACAACTGACGTCATCCAGTCGATAGCTTTCGTGAAATACCAGTTGCAGGCTACAGCGTACCACCAGTCGCAAGATACGAAACACCATCAGTCGCAAGCTACAAAACTTTGACCCGCGTTGACCATTGCTCTCGACTGATCATCCAGACGCAACAACTCCTCGCAGCTGGTACCAGTCGCAATACCCCAAACGACGACGTATAGCGCTCAACACAAAACACGCTACTAAACTCTCGACTGGTTCCTCGACTGGTCTCTTCACCAGCGACCACAAGTCATCTGCAGCATTTACAAAACGCGCTTCGACTGGTTTTTCGCCACCGACCAGCTTTTGCCTCAAAGCTCAAACACACGAAGACATCTAGAATTGCTCAACACACGAAATGGAACCCGAAAATGCAACTCAAAATAGATATCTAAGCACGAAATCTCATGATCAACCGATTAATTCCACTAATTAATCTTTAATACATAATCAGGTCTCACACTAACAGTAGTAAATTTAACTACAATGGCAAAGATTTCTGTGTAGTCTATCCCTTCCCTTTGTGTAAAGCCTTTAGCTACTAACCTAGCCTTATATCTAATGTCATTACCTTCATTTTTAACTTTGAAGACCCATTTGCAGTCTACTACAGAACAGTTTTTAGGCTTGGGAACAAGTTCCCAAGTGTTGTTCACATGCATGAAGTTCATTTCTTCATGCATAGCAGACAGCCATTCATTTGATTTTTCAGATTTTAAGGCTTCGGTGTAATTCTTTGGTTCACAGTTATCAATTTCTTCATACACATTAAAAGCATGAGAAGTTAAGTGAAAATCTTGAAATTTAGCAGGCTGTTTTGTATTTCTTTTATCTCTGTCCCTAACTAGCAGATAATCATTAGAAACAGAATTTTCAGGAGTGATTTCATGGTTACCGTTTTAAGCAGTAATGTTTTCTTCAAGATTTAAAGGTTCATTTTGTGTGTTATCTTGAGGATTATCTTCTAGTATAGGTGGGACAATATTCAGAGTCTCCACCTTATTTGGATCAGACTCACTGCTAGAGCTAGACAGACAAGGAAATTCAGATTCGTGGAAAGTCACATACCTACTAACTATTGTCCTAAAACCGGGTTCACTCCTAACCCACAACCTATACCCTTTAACCCCCTCAGGATATCCCAAAAACACACACTTAACAGCCCTAGGTTCAAGCTTATCACCACGTTTGTGTGCAAAAGCAGTGCAACCGAAAGTTCTAAGATGAGAATAGTCAATTTCTTTCCCAGACCAAACTGACTCAGGACACTTCCCATTTAAAGGCACAGAAGGTGATCTATTTATTAAAAAAGCAGCAGTTAAAACACATTTCCCCCAGAACTTTTTTGAAAGTCCAGAGGACACAAGCATACTCCTCACCCTTTCAAGTAAAGTTCTGTTCATCCTCTCTACGACTCCTTTTTTTTTAGGTGTTTAGGGATTAGTTTTATGTCTTTTTATACCACACTGTTCACATAATTCATCAAACAAAGAATTACAGAACTCAAGCCCATTATCAGTCCTAGGAGTTTTAATTTTCTTACCAGTTTGATTTTCAGTTAAATTTTTCCAATTCTTAAAGCTGTCAAAGACATCAGATTTGTTTTTAAGCAAAAACACCCAAACTTTGCGTGAAAAATCATCAATAATAGACATAAAATACCTATTCCCACCTTGGGTGGGTTCACTAGCAGGTCCCCTCACATCAGCATGCACATATTCAAGAACATCAGAACAGGCAGTCAATTTGGGGTTGGGGGCAGTGGGAAAACTAACTCTATGTTGTTTTCCATACACACAAGATTCACAGAAAGGCATGCAAGACAATTTGTCATTTCCAAAACAGCCCTGTTTATGTAGAATCTCTAACCCCTTAGAACTCATATGACCTAGCCTTTTATGCCATAGATCAGTCATGTCAGATTGTATATAGTTCACACAGATTTTATCACAGATAGGATTAGCATTGCAAACATACAGGTTGTTTAATTTATCTGCCTTAAACAGAACCAGTGAGCCTTTCAAAATCTTCATGCACCCTTTATCCCATCTACCCTCAAGCACATCATTTTATAAGGCAGCACAAGAAATCAGATTATTGCATAAAGCAGGAACATGCCTTACATTCTTAAGGGTCAGCACATAATTGTTATCAAATTTTAGACACACATCCCCTACACCTGCAATCCTACACTGTTTTTCATTTGCTAAAGAAACATAGCCATTTTCAACAGTAGTGTAGCTAGAGAAAACATGCTTAAGAGGTGACATGTGGTATGTGCAGCCAGAATCAAACAGCCATTGTTTTTCATTCACAGAAGGCAATTTCACAGAATTAACAATAGAGTCATCACAATCCAGCACCATTAACACATCACCATAATTCTCTAAACACACAGTAGCATTATTAACTTTTTCATTAGATGAGGAGTTGTGTCTAAAGTTTTTATCTTTTTAGGGTGAGGGAAGTCAGCTTTATAGTGACCCTTCTCACCACAGTTATAGCAGTTTCTATTTCCCTTGTATTTAGGTTTTGATCTGCTCCTACTCTTATCCCTCTTATTACCAGAATTATTCCAAATTCTAGTTTGAGACCTACTCCTCACATGCATCACTTCCCTACTAGGTGTTTTATTTCCTTTATGAGCTTTTAAGTCAAGTTCTTTACTCTTAAGGCCACTTATTACAGTGTCTAGAGTTATGACATCTCTGCCATATTTAATGGCAGACCTAACATCAGCATATGTATCAGAGATAGCATTCAGTAACACAATAGGAGTATAATCATCTATGTTCTTATCTCCTGTCAATTTTATGTCTTGGATTAATTTAGTGAACACATCCAGGTTTCCATCAAGATCTTTGTTCAAGTATAACTTAAACCTAAAAAACTTTTCAAGCAAGAACATCTTAGAAGGAAGTGAAGTTTCAGTATATAGTTCCTGCAATTTTTCCCATAACAGTTTAGCAGATTCAAGTTTTCCACATTTTCTCAAGACAGCATCAGACAAGTTCAGAATAATAGAGGAATAAGCATACTCATCATCTTCTTTTTTCTTTAAAGCACTAACATCATCAGGATATGATTCAGGATCAATAGCTTTAAATACTTTCTGTTGTATCAAAATTCCCTTCATTTTTGTTGCCATATTGAAAAATCCGATTTCCCATTAAATGGTTCCAAATTATATGAAGCCACAGCAGCCATAGACTTAGACAGTCACAAAACAGGCAAGGCACACAAAACAGAATGCACAGCGGAAGCAGAGGGCAGCTATGGCACACCAGTGGGTACACCAAATAGCACACCAGCAGGATTTAACAAAAAAACAGGCAGCTATAGCACACCAGAAAAAACGGTATACCAGATAGCACCAAGAGACAATTAACAGATTAAAGACAACAGAGCAGAAACAGGAACAAGGCAGGGTTGTTCCCAAGGCAAACAGGATTCCTCAATACACTCAAGTGGTGTACGGTCAAGCTGCCTTTAATTTGGGACACCCTACCTAGTCCGGTGGGGGATAACAGTGAGATAAGCTCAGGTTATCAGGCCCAGTGGTACCAGTACACTAAGTACCAATTTAAGGTACTGTTTAACTAACAGTACTCTATCAAGCACACAAGGGTTAGAAAGCAGCTTACAACCCAGAGGCCACGCCCTGGGGTTTAGGTTCCCTAGCGCAGGTATTCAGCCTCCCAAACGAACAGGCTTCCTCCACAGTCTGTAGGTTCGGTACCAGGCACAAAACCAGTGGCTCCAGTCATGAGCCAGAGGTTCCAGTAACGAGCAGGTGGTTCCAGTCACGAGTCAGTGGCCCTAGTGACGAACTAGTGGTTCAAGTCACAGGCCAGAGACTCAAGGTACGAACCAGAAGCTCAAGAAACGGACCAGAGGCTTCTAGCAACGAACCAGTGGCTCTGATACCACTGTTGGGAATCTTCACGTTCACCACTGGATGTCCAGCCACTAACAGTACCTGCAAAACAATAACATAGACAACAAAAACGGAACCTGCAAAGGTTACACAGGCAGTAACAAGCAGAAAACAGCGTTAGCACAAAGCTGTACCCACAGAGGGTTAAAATAAGACCAGATCTAAAGAGATCGAAGTCCGGCTCAGATCCTGATAGTGTTAATCCACCACACTATCACTGGAACCCACTGAACCAAGGTCAGGACACAAAGGGACAGTAGTAGAGACGGCCAACTCACGCAGAGAAAGACAGAGCCCCCACACCCTATGATGGTCCCAGAAATAGGATCACTAAGCAAATAGGAGTTCAGAAGGGGGGGTTGAATGAACTCCTTCGATTTTTGAAATCTTTTAAAATGTTTTCAACACGGCTTGACTTAAGTCCGAGTTACCAGACTTAAGGTATCTCAGTTTTATGCAAGTTTCTCGGTTAACTTGAAAAGTGCGGAATAAAACCGATTGACTTGTGAACAGTAGATAAACACAATATATAAGTGCAGTATGTAAAACCATAAAGTAAATAGCAAGGGTTCAGAAATTTGTTTCTGGAAGTTCGGACTTCAATGTCCTACGTCTCCCCTTCTTCCTCCTCGGAAGGTATCACTAGAAGATTTGATGAGAGTAGGCCTTCTACAAACACTCGATCCCAAAGCCAGCATCTATGAGAACTCCTAGTATATCCACACCAATCCAGGCAGACGCAGCTGCTGGTTTACAACCCTTATCAATATTTTTCGAACTTCTTTGCACAGCAAGTTCGTTACAGACTCAATTGATTTAACAATGAATACAAAGCTATGAGTACTGTAAAATCTCTTGTTTCTTAGACAAAGAAACTCGATTCAAAGATTTGAACCCGAGATTGAAACTCGAAGGTATAACAGTGAATATCAACAGATAAAATTCTTCGAGTGGTTGAGCTTTTGAATGCTTTTCAACGGAGGGTAAGCTCTAGATAGATTTTGACAGCGTGACCGCAATATGATAATAGCGAAGGATCATTTCTTCAATCCAGCTCCTGGTATATATAGGCTTCGATTGCAACGGTCATAAATGCTTCAAAGGAAATAAATCCCGTTTGAATCACTGCCAAAATTGTACGCCGTAATTACTGCTCCACTACAAGGTAAACTTGCTCATTGACAGAGCCAATTTGTCTTCTTTCCATTTCTGTGCAAACATATAAAAACGGCCTCTGTATCTCGTACTATTTACCCAAAATAGTACCTACCTTGTCTCCTTAATTCCAGACAATAGTACGATCCTGATGATCTTTTCCATTTGAGTATACGATCGTATTTGAATCGATTAAGCTTGCGCCTGAAATTACTTTGATAATCAGCACTTCCTTCGTCATCATTGTTAGTGATACTGCGACTGGAAAAACACTTGAAAGAATTCAACTGCTGACACATATGTGTTTTTCCATCGACTGGTCCTTTGTAAAACCAAACGACTGATTTTCTGGTACGAGGGCAAAACGTTGTCGTATTAGTCTTATTCACGCGACATCGTTTTGCTATCAAGTATCACCTGCTGATTAATATTCACTGTAGCCATCTGCTGGAACTAACACAATTGTAGCTACCTGCTGATTTTCCTTAAGAGGTGCAACTGCTGATTATCCTCATCACAAAGCCCAACGACTGAATCTTAGCGGTAATTAATACGCTGTCGTTTCATCATATCAAAGCTCTATCGTTTGACTTATCCAAGCGACATCGTTTTATCGCTATCATTAGATACTAACTGCTGAATGTATTCAAACTCCATCTGCTGAATTCTTAGTGGTACCCCAAAACGCCGTCGTTTCAACTAATCTATACGCTGTCGTTTTTGCATTCTTTAACTGAATATCTTAATGCAACTGCTGATTACTCTCAAGAACTCTTTCTGTTGATTACCCTGACTGGTTCAACTGCTGAGATACAAACGTGTACTTCAACGACGTCGTTCCAACTTACTCGAACGCTGTCGTTTTGACTACTTCGAACGCTGTCGTTTTGCAATCCTTAGCAAGACACGCTAATTCTCAAATGCTTGCGTTCGAACCTAATATACCTGCTGAAATCAAAACATCGACTGATTGCAAACCATCTGCTGAAATCCAACGAATAGTCCAACTGCTGAAATACACAACGTCGACTGAAAAATGATCTCCTGTTAAATTCTTGTCTTATTTTGTTATCACCAAAACTAATAAATTTTGTCCTAACACCCTACAACCCAGAAACCAGAATACCTCACTACGCTTAGCACACGAGTCCCTCGAGGTCTTCTGCTCCTTCACAGTAGAACAAGAGGTTCAAGACAGGAGCAGACTAGACAGCTCTTCCTCAGGACAACACCAGAAGACTCAAGACCACCACCAGTAACGTTCACAGAGAAGAGCACAAGGGCCAAAACTACAACGGAGGAGACTAGCAGGTCTGTGTTCACGGAGAAACACAGACCACGATTCTGGTCTCTTCAACGTCGCGGCAGCAGCCTGGAGGCGACGGTGAACGATGGCGGCGGAGGCTAGGGTTAGTGAAGAGAGAAAAGGTAATCTGAAGGATACGTACAATCACAGAAGATTACACGCGTATAAAAGGATTGGACGGCCGAGATTTGCGCCTGGGATCGTGCGGCTAATAAGGTAACAGAATCTGGGCTTGGGCCAAAACAAAGACACGGGCTTGGGCCAAATATAACAACATTAACAAATCCTTAACAAGTTGAAAACATTAGCAAATTCAAACCAACACACAATAGTTTCACCCAAGTCTAGGCACCTAACTGACGATGCCATTCTCATTAACAAAAACACGAACCCGATCGCAACAAAAATCAGTTGACACAAAGCTCCCTTCATCCACTAGGATAGCTTTCACATCCTTTTTCTCTCCCTCGATGATGCCTATGGCTGCCTGCCCGTACACTCCCACCAGTTCCGGCCATGATTTCTTACCTAGTATATCACAAACAAATAGCATGACTGTGAGACTGTTGTTATGATACTAACTCATATATATGTATGTAGTAAATGTCCACGTCGGCTGGATATAGTTATGTGGAGTTTTTATATATAAATTTGAACAACACTCCCCTTGAACTAGCTTTTGGCATTGGGTTAAGTCCAAATCCATAATTTTAATCAATTGATATCAGCTATATTACCACTGCAAGTAGCCATCTTCTCACTTGTTTTTCTTTATTTCTGGGTAATTTTCTATGTAAGGAAGAAAATCGGTATTTATTTAGGTCCAATTTGGCATAAAGGAGAAATATTCCGGCCTGCACTTGGAATTAAATTCATTATTGTTTTGAATCCGTGGAATTTAGTGCACAACATTTTTTCATTGTCTGAACATTTAACAAACCATGCTGACTTAGTCATGGAAGATTGATATATGGATAACCATTTGGGACCAATTGAGTTGTCCAACGGTTTCGATAGTCTTTCGTTCCAAAAAATAAACAAAAATAGAGAGATTCTAGGCAGATCGGTTCCACCACGAAATCCAGAAGGTCTTTTTCGAAATAGCTTAAACATAATCAGTAGTGAGTAGTCTTTGAATCATCTATTTATATTTTGAAAAGGGTTCGAATGAGCTCGAGTTGGGCAAGAGTTTTCATTTCAGATTTCAGGTGTCCAACATAACTAGACTTCAACCTAGTATGATCATAGTAAACACAATCAAGTGCATGCATACAGAGGAGAAACAAGGTCACACACGCGGCTGTGCAGTGAGCACAAAGCGAATTATTCATTCGCCTTTAATAAACGAGGTCACATACATGAATGGCTTCCCAAGCGTTTTCCATTTCTTTCTACGAAAATCAGGCGTAAAATAAATTAAAAGATTTGATGACAGGATAGTAAAAATGTCATCCTTTAGCAAATCTTGATGCGTCGCCAGCACTAGAAAATTTCCGAAGAACTAACAGAGTTACAACACTATTCGAAAACATAAATAGGTGTTGGCAACCAATGATATTTACAAGCATGAAAGAACATTCACCAATTGCCACCAGAAGACAGATTCCAAGCTATATAGGCAATTTCTGCAAGTATCAAGCAGCAGGAGGCCGGAGTGTAGAATCTTGAGACGTGTCGCATGTAGTGGGTGGTAAATAATGCCACATCGGGATGAAACTGTATCCAGGAAACATTGGCATTTTGCTTGCCGCAGCTTGATAAACTGGTGGATGTGGAGGCATGAATCCCGTAGATGGAACAGCCATGCTTTTCAACTGATGCTGAATTCTTTCTTTATCAGCCTTGAGCACCAGTTTCTCTCCGCGAAGTTCATTTTTTTCGGCCTGCATAAAAATAGAAATGAGATCATAGGGTATACAATATCAATGACAGATTTCGATACCTCCCTTTTGTAGTATTGCTGTGGCTGTACAACATCAATGACCTAAAACGATCATGTTTTTAACCCACATTTTGGCAGTTTTTGGTGCACACTTGCTTTTAAAAGCTAATTCATGAAATAGACCAAGATTAGAATTTTGAAAGCTGAAAGTATCATTCGGAATGTACCAAACACAAAGACATATTTATTTTTTCCTCAGTTTACAGGATACCCAAAAGTCCTATTATTGTTTATAGAGGTTGTCCTTAAAGCAAGAAAGAAAATTTAAGTTTTAGGTCTATCCATAAAGATAATTTGATAAGTTATGCATAGACACTTGAAAAATACGTGTATCATAAATTGGTGAGGTTTTAACTACTAATTTTAAAAACAAATGGGTTTTAACACAGGTTTTTCAGCAAGGGGCTTATACGTAAGATTGCCAAACAGATTGAGATGATGGAATATGTTCAGTACGGTCAGGATGATGCACCAAATATGCATACTTTGTGTTCCTTTTCCATAAAGTAAAGCCTTTTCAATGCTTCATCTGGACGCCACCAAATTCATCAAGGGGAGGCTTTCTTAATCAATCTTTGTAGCATCAAAGACTAACGGATAAGAAACTTCAAATTTATGAAAAGTATTCTTCATAACTATCATCTCTAACCTTCAAAGTTCTGATTTCTTCCAAAAGCTTTTCATTCATCTCACTATACTCCTGGGACTCAGTTTTTAGCTGGCTTAGGATTTTTATTGTATCACCAAGAATGGCAAGTTTATCTGTTTTTACAGGTCTTCCAGGCTCCAATATAGCTGACAATTCCGCAAACCTGCAGGATGAATAATATTGTACAAGTTAGTATCAGGAATATTCCAATTTTCTTTAAATTAACTCTAGATAATTTATGGAATGCCACAAGAGAATGATAATTCTTGAAGAGGAAGTAAAATTAGTAGCATACACATCATCATCATTCAGTTAGACAAAGTTAAGGAGACAAAACAGAAAGTTCTTATAGATAACATTTTACCTATCATTCAATTTTTCTCTTCTCATTTTCTCACGACATGCTTTAGTTTCTCCACCACCACATTGCTCAGTGCGTCCCCTACAAAGCAGTATAACACACAAATTGTTTAAAAACAACCTAATCGAGAAAAAAGCAATCTGTGTTCCCGTTTTCGTTTTAACATCAGTAAAATGCATGAAAATGCATGATTCCAGATATTATCGCACATTTCCATCCTATCATGATAAATAAATTCATGAAAAAATTGACTCAAAGATACTATTACATGTTTTCGCACATTAAATGTGTCACTCCAGGTTTCAAATTATTCACTGTCATACAGAGAAGAAAATCTATTTCCAATCGGCTCATTTGATTTCTATTCAACTTTGAATCAAGTAAATATTGGGATTATCACTTTCCTCGTCAATATTGTGTGGGGTCAAAAATTGTTTTGCCCCCTCTTGTTTGCGAAGAGTTATATATCTCTCAACTAATGAATTTTAGTTGTTTCTCACCAAAGCTAATTTGTGGCTACACACAAGCAGAAGAAGGGTCCAAAACAATTTTGGTCCCAATCAACAGGGACCAATTGGTTGACTCTAAACAATAGGAAGAAAATTATACTTTTCAAAGAAGTACCATATTTTGGGAGGATATTGAGTACATGCGCCTTTCTCCTTTGTTCTCAACAGTGAACTTAATGTCACAGAATAACATTTAAAATTTATAAATCAACTGTACTTTTCTTGACATCGGAAGTGAAATATGTCAAATGTATCAACAAACAAACAAAACAGAATAACACGAGCCTCACTCAAAATAGAAACATCTATTCATAGTTACCTCTTCCTTGGGCATTCGCTAACTTGAAAGAAACTCCCGCCACTGGAACATCTCGCCACAGCAGCACTGCAACAAATAATCAACCATATCAAGACCAAAATTTTGCAAGATTCTGTCTTAACCTACAATTTAGGGTCAAATAACAGCAAACTGAACAAAATATCTGTGTTACGGTAAATATAGGGGTTATATTGACATAACCATTGGGATTCTAGAATGATTGAACGTTAAATGTGATTTCATAAATTATTATATATGTCTTCACTATTTATAATCTCAACAGTATCATTTAATATATAGACTTCCACTTGTAACTTTTAGATATAAAATCTTTTCTTCATAATAAGCGAATTCAAGCCTTTCTGAATCCTTGTTTCGGTCAAGTACTTCTCTTCTGTTGCCGTTTTCATTTAAAGCAGTATCTTTCCCTTGTCTGTTTTGATCAATCATAATATGAATATGTTCGTGCAACATTCCCCCATAAGATGTTGAGGATTGATATTTTGAATTCAGTTACCAACGTCTAGACTGGATGGAAAAAGATGTTGGTTAGGTATGAGGAGTGTTTTGAATAGATGAAAACTTAATCATATCATTACTGGACATATTTTAAAACCTGCTTTAGAGAAAGCTGAATCCAACAGCAAGTCTAGAGAATGACGTGAACATTGGGACAGGACAAAAAACCACCGGATCATCACATGGTATTGTAAAACCTCTACTTTGGAAATCAATTAATTCTCCGGTCTCCATTATTTGGGGCCAAAACCATTTTAGCCCGCTTCGTTGTCGTGTGCTACAAATATTCATCCATTTATTTGGGTTTCGTACCTCAGCCAGAAGTCATGTCCCCAGACATAATCAATTTTTCGTAACTCAATTCATTTGAAAAATTCCCGTGTCGCATTGCCTAAAATCTGACTTTCGAACTTTTATGCCAATAAAAGCAATAAAACACAAAAAACCCTCCAGTGTTTTAACCTTCGAACAACAATCCAGGCTCAGATCAGCAAGGCATGCAGAATGGTCGCCCGTGCAACTAAACAAATCACAAATTTCCTAAAATTAAGAGCCTAACACCAAGCACGCTCCTTGAAGCTCTCGGTTCATCCGTACTCAGAAATTCCGACATAAATAACACAAAAATATTAATATAACCGCAACCATTACGGCGTACGAAACCATCACACTGGAAATTGAACATGAATAAACCAGCAGCTCCATAATCCAACAAAAGATTGATTCGATCGACAAAAATTCAACAAATTACCCACCTTTGCGGCTGAATATGAGGGCTGTTCCAGCAAAGATCCACGGGTGCGACGTCGTCCAGGAGGTTGCCGTAATCGATCAAATCACACCAACCATTCCCATCAAATGACTCCAGCTGAAGCTCATCCATTCTCCCTGCGAAAACTTGGCGAAAACAATGACGGAATTAATCTCGCAAAATGGAAATTTGGGGAATGAGAATTCTCAGATTTTTGCATTAATAATAATAAACAGTAAATCAAACCAAAGTTGTAAATATATTTTCATTGGGAATAAAGAAATGATATGATGTTGGGAATCAGCCAATGTTTTGAAGACACGTGGTAAAATGGGAATCAAGTTGGCAATTGGTCGCCGCATATAATATTTGGAAAAAGGAGTTGAAAGGACAGGAGAGTTGACAGACTTGTCATCCATACAATAATAATAATAATTCATTAAAAGAAAACTATATTATACTTTTCTATTTTATTACAATTTGAAATGAAAATATCAAACCGATTTTGTATTTAGATGTTTTTAAAAATATTAAATATATTAAATTATTTGATGAAGTAATTTATTTGGCTTATTTAAACTTATCATAATCACCCGTGCATCTACCAAAACTAATCGGACAAACACTCATGGACATCATCTTACATGTCATATTTCATGAGCTGAATTACGCATACGAAAAATATTATTTTTATACTAAAAATATTATTTAATCACAAAAATGATCCGTAGAAAATATTATTTTTATTTCAAAAATATTACTTCTATTATTGACCATAACAATGAAAAAGAATTATTTTAAGTCTAAAAATATTACTTTCATAATAAAAATATTATTATATAAATTTTATCGATCGTCTCATCGATTTAAATCCAACCCACGAAAAACCCTTTTTTCCCAAATTAAACTTGCTTAACCTTAATTTAATATAGTTTCAAACAAATGTCCAGGGATTGGCCTCAATATCATATAATGGGATGTTTGGGCTTTTCTTTGAAACTTGTTTTGTGCTTCTGTAATGAGTATTATATAAATAGTTGTCCTAGACAATACTTTTTTATCCGTATTCTTTCTACTTACCTCGGATGTAGATAAGAAAGGTAAAAATTGGTAACCGATTTGATATTTGAAAGTTTGAATGTTTTCGATTTCAAGATTAAAATAAAAAATGGGATCTGTACCTTTCATTGATTAAATTCAAAATCAGAATTGAAAACCAACAAAAGTGAATGGAAAATGCAAATGATAACGTAAATACTTTCTATTTTTTTGTAATTTTCAAATCTTTTTTTTTTTTGCCTGAGTTTTAAATCTACAAAGAACTTCTTTATTTTAACTGAAAATAAAAGAATTAATAAAGATTTTGCAGTTTAATATGAGAAATACCTGAAACTCTTCATTGGAATAAAATGGAAATCGATTCTGTTTTTCATTACATTAGGATAGAGGTTTTTTTGTTCTGACATTGGAGAAGAAACAAAATACTGGAAAACACGATTGTACTAAAAATCATCTAAAGAGAATATTCTCCATAATTTCTTCATAGTTTTGATATACATTTGAGAAATTTATTGTTGTTAGATCAAACACTCAATATGAGGTCAAAAGACATTTGTTATCATATAAACAATTTTATTTACTTATACTAGTGATAATTCAGATCCTTGTAATAAGCTACAGGTGGACGTAACGAGTTTCACCTACTTGGATGCCAAAAGCCAGGATGTTAGGTCAATAAATCCAGAAAATGATATGTTTATTTCCGGTATTGTCTAATTTTTATTTTCGAGCAATATTATCCTTTTTTCCCTATTAATCTTGTCCTAAAAAAAATAATTTTACCTTTTAAAATCTTGCTCTACTCTTTTACACCCATACAAGATTAGCATATTACAACTTCATAGGGTGACTAATCTCCACTAATTGAAGGTTGACTAATCTCAACAAAATTGATAGTTGTTGATTCTCACCACAGCGCCGATATATGCGGTTTTTTGGGTTATTGGGAGTCGTGTGTATCTTTCCCGAGAAGGAAGACTCCCTCACGTATTTACATACATTAATGTCTCTTAGAGGAATGTGGCCCCCATAATTCTCTCTTATCAATCAAGAAAATGGTCAGCAAAGGGAATAAATTTGTGCATTAAAAATATAATCATCCGAGAAAAAAAGGAAAAGTTACTTAAAAATTATCAAACTAAAACTTAACTTACTAATTATTCAATTATCATAATTTTATTTGTTTCAGCTCTTTAATCCAAGATTCCTTTATTTCAACTCCCCCGTTGGTCAATATATTTTTAAAAAATCTCCAAAATAATATTTAATCTTTTCTATCTTTTTCTTAATAAAATTATGTTTGAAGATGATATCAAAGCTTAGGTTTTTTAAGACATTTACGTTATTATGCAATAATAATTACCCTAAACGAGGAGAAAAATTTAAAAAATGTGAGGTTACGGGAATTAAGTTGGATTTAATCGATTTTAGAGTGGATCAGATCGGGTGCGAGCTAATCTGGTGATATTGTGTTCGTGAGTAAGAGCTAAGCTGATCTGATGGCCCCGTGCTGTTTGAGTAAGTGCTAAACTGAGTGGAGCATATAGATTGTGAGCTAATAGCCACGTGCTGTTTGTGTAGCTCTAAGCTGGTCAGATGGCCCCATGCTGATTTGTTGACGCTGAGCTGATGTTGTGTAATGCATGCTGAATTGGATTCAGCTTAGAGGAGAACTCGACGTCCCGAGTTGAGTGTCAGCTTAGAGCCCGTGCTGATATGAAGTTACTGTATATCAAATCGGGAGAACTTAAGTTATATATTGTTGTTGATCGAGTGTTATTCATTGTCGACCATAAGACATATCGTATATCTTTGAGAGCCCGGGTTGTTACCCCTTCACGAAACCTCATTTACTGTTCACTCGGCTCTTTCTTTTCCGATAATCGGAGTAAGACAGCTCAGCTTGGAGCAAGGTTGGTACCGTTGTAATCCCCTTTCCAAACTCGTCTTTTTCCTACCAATCCCGAGGCCCGTGGTGTTAGAGTAGATGTCCAACTAGCCAACTTGTGGCGTGTGGGTTTTATTGATTCTTTGTATAACGATCTTTATTTATGAAATTCGCATTTCATTTATGTCATTATTTATTTTCATTATGTTATAATGTTAACAATTGTGTTGGATAAAGACCTAGAATGCACCATAGTGTATGTTAGATGTGATAGTGGATATGATGGCTATCATGAAACACATCTAATAGTCACTGTGTATTCTGAACTCGTTCCTAGTCAATTGGGCCGTCAAAATGAGGATAAGGCCGCCCGAGCTCGAGACTAGCATCTGTGATGCGAAGTACCACGTTTCATTGGTAGGGAACATTGTGATGTTCTGAGCATGCAGATGGATAGTGACCTGGTGATCTATCGAACTACCCTCGTTCGGACTTTCCAAGTGGTTACCATTTGTCGAGTGGATAACTCCGAGGTCTTGGTTGTACTGATTAGTCCTCACTACTCGAAACGTCATTGAGACTCTACATGATAGGTGTGAAAACCCGAAAATTCAGCTCCAGGAAATAGAGCAAAAAAAAAAATCAGCTGCTGGTCGAAAATCAGCAGGTGGTCGAAAACCAGCTGCTGGTCGAAAAATCATCTTTTGGGTCGGTCAAATCAGCTTTTGGTTGGTCAAACCAGCTTCTGCACAGTCAGCAGTCAGCAGCACAATCACCAATCAGCAGTACAGTCAGCAGTCAAACCAGCTGCTGGACGGTCAAACCAGCTTTGACCAACAAAAAGTTCAACAGTTGGCCATTTAGCGACGCAAATTCAGCAGTTGGCCATTTAGCGACGCAAATTCAGCAGTTGGACATTTAGCAACACGAATTCAGCAGTTGGCCATTTAGCGACGCAAATTCAGCAGTTGGAAATTTAGCGACGCAAATTCAGCAGTTGGCGATTTAGCGACGCAGAATCGGATTTAGCGACGCAGATTCACATTTAGCAACGCGAATTCAGCAGCTGGCGATTTAGCGACGCAGATTCACATTTAGCGACGCAGATTCTCATTTGGCGACGCAAAAATTCAGATCTTTGGCTCACGAATTCCAGCAGTATTACAAGTCAGATTTCATGGTTTTAACCGACGAATTTAGGAGTTAATGGCCAATTAAACCTCTTAATTCAAGGGATTAAATTGTGCATTCGTAACAGCCATTTTATGGCATAATGGCAGAGAATTAAAGCCTTAAATGACAGGCCTTTGATTACCCTCCTCAACACCTATAAATACCAGACTATGATCATCGATTCTTCCTCACAAGCATTTCAAGAATTCCCTCAGTAAAGCAATAAGCTCTCACGCTGCAACTCTGTCAAATTTCACAGTTGAATTCCTGCACAAGTTGAAACCCAGTGTCGTACACCAGAATTTTTGGCAAAGGGCTGATTGATTCCTGCGCTTTTGGAACCGCCAGATTTCAGACTTCACACTTTTTACCAGATTCAGACTTCAGATTTTGGGTAAGTGGGTTTTTGCTAATATATATTCGTTTGATATATTATATATATATTATTCATGTAAGAATTCAGTTTTGAACCTACTGTTCGAGCAGCTTTCTGTTCAAATCTCTGTTTCACTTCAAGCTCTGTTTTGCACTGATATTTATGTCGTAATATGGGTCTACGGAATATTCCGCACTCTGGGTTACTTGGTGTAACCACATGGCCTAGACCCCTTAGAGGAGTAAAAATTAGGGACTGATCAGTAAACCATAGACACGAAATAATTATCAGTGCTTTTCTGCTACTCGTTCTGTTAAGTTCTGACATGCTCTGTTAAGCTCTGTTATGCTATGTTCTGAATTCTGTTAAATATGTATATATATTTGTTGATTGCTTGAATGGTATCCCCCACTTGCTGAGTGTTTCCCCAAACACTCACCCCTTACTTCTCCACCCAGATAAGAATGAAGAGCAGGTAGAAGAAGAAGAACAAGAACAATTTTGGGGCTGGTGAAGATTCAGTTTCTGTTGATGTAATAATTTAATTTTTTTTGCTTCTGCAATTTTCTCTGATTTCCGATGTAAAAACGATATTATTTTGGATATGTAATAGACTGGTTTGAGCTATGCTATGATGGCTTAATGTTTTACAATTTTATAATTGTTTAATATTGTCGATGTCATGAGTCTGGGTTTCGGGGCGTGACATTTTAGTGGTATCAGAGCTCACCAGGTACATAATCCGGCTGGAAAACCGAATCTGAAATTTTCAAGTTCTAGGAAGAATTTTCAGATTTGGCGAAAGACCAGTACTACCCTTCGAAAGACACGTTTTGCTATCTTTGGAAATATTTGAAAATGCAGTAACTTTTTGTACAGGACTCCGATTTCAGTTCCGTCAGCTGTTCTGAAATCCCTATGGTTAGTATCTTCTGTTTATGGATTAACCTCACGACTTTATATTTTTGGACGTATCCTCGATTTTAGGAAATGGCCCCCTCTGCTCCCCGTACTCATGCTGCGGCTGCCCTCCGTATGAAACAAATTGCCCTCGATAACCAAGGCCGCACGATTAGGCGGCTTAGAACCCAATTAGCCACTGAGAGACGAGGATTGGCAACCATGAGGAAAGAACTTGAAGACACTCAAGTAGCCTTAGAAGCCTCACACAAGGTCATTGCCGGACTGACTGAGATAGGCCTTAGCATGTCCAAGAAGATTGAGAAGATGAAAGTTAAGAAACAACTAGCTAAAGAAAACCATGTGGAGTGCCATCAGAAGTTCTAGGCTCGTATCCACGAAGCCGAAGACTCGATTCAGGCACAACACTTGATCATCGAGGCCCTGGTAGATGAGAAGGATAGCCTACTCAAAACAATCCAAGGTCTCCAAGAAGCTAACAATGCCCCTGCTCCATTCGATGGTGATTGGGAGGAAGAACCGGAAGAAGAACCGGAAGAGGAAGAGATTGAGGATATTCCTCTGGGCAAGGGAGAGATAGATGATGAATAGGAAATATTTTAGCTTTGTATTCAATTCATATTTCTATTCGAATAAATTGCTTAGCCTTCAAGATATCTTATTCCCGATCTTTCACAGTTATATACCGCCATTCTTAATAAAGATTCCCTATGGCAGAATATGGCAGGCGATCGAAGGAGCGATAGGAACAATGGAGGCGAAGGACCCTCAAACAACGGAACTGGTCTTAGCAGAGAAGACCTAATGGCAATAGCTACAATTGTTGCCACAACGCTTCAAGGGTTGGTTGGTCCCAACCACAACCAAGCTCCACCTCCTCCCCGTGGGACGAAGTTCTATTACGAGTCCCTTCGCAAGAATAAAGCCCCCACCTTCGATGGGAGCCACGACCCAGAAGTTGCTCAAACCTGGATGAAGAACATCGAGACGCAACTTCGACTCCTGGAGGTCCCAGACGCAGTCAAAGTGGATGTGGTAACACCACTCCTCGACAGTAAAGCTGGGAAACGGTGGGAAGCAGTCGAGCCCACCATGACTGCCAATGGACAAGCTATGACGTGGTAGAGGTTTCGAGAAGCATTCTTGAAACAGTACTTTCCCATGGAAGTACGAATGCAAAGGCTCAGCGAGTTTGATGTTGGGGAACCATGGCGGATCCGGATCACGCCTCCCGGCGAGGCAGCGTAAGAACAAAATTGGGCCGGGAGACGATCAATACAATTCAAAACAAATCATGCTATGACCATTCATAGGGTGTTTCTCGGGGTTACCTTTCTGGCAACTCGTGCCTGGCTCCGACCAGTTTCGCGAGGAAACCGGCACTTCACGGTAGGCGGCGGTAGATAACGTCAATCAGGTCCATGATCAAAAGCGAAACTCCTTCGTCAGCCTGCACTAGAAGGCCTGACGAGATCGGCGCGGACGGATTCTCCTCGTCAAGTTGGCCGGAACAATTTCCGGCGAGAGAGGCGGCGGCGGCGACGGCGGCGGCTTTTGAGAGAGGAGAGGGGGAGGCTACTAGAGCTTTTAGGGTTAGGGTTTGTGTCAAGTTATGAGTGATTAAGTCTAAGTCTACCTTAAGTAGACTTGATGATGGACTTGGACCGGCCCAACGGGCCCGGGTCCAACGGATGAACATTCGGTTCATCCCCATCACCGTGACTTCATCCTAACTCCGATCGCCGATCAGATCGGACCGATCGACTCAGTTTCCAAAACTGAATACTATGATCTGAAAAACCATTTTTCAGAACCCCAGTGCAAAATGACCGTTTTGCCCCTCAACAGCAGAAATCACGATTTGACCCCTGTTGACTTTTAGGAAGTCGCAATCCCAAAATCCTCCTCAAGTGCTCAACACATTGAGCTCAGTATCCATGCGGGAATCTCGAATCCAGTACTTGTGTGACCAATGGTTCAGGGATACAGCTAGCCGTGGG
>KQ997619.1:3358-21444 GCA_001598015.1 Dorcoceras hygrometricum | reverse complement strand
ATCATGTAGAGTCTCAATGACGTTTCGAGTCGTGAGGACTAATCAGTACAACCAAGACCTCGGACTTATCCACTCGACAAATGGTAACCACTTGGAAATTCCGAAGGAGGGTAGTTCGATAGATCCCCAGGTCACTATCTATCTGCATGCTCAGAACATCACAATGTTCCCTACCAATGAAACATGGTACTTCGCATCGCAGATACTAGTCTCGAGCTCGGGTGGCCTTATCCTCATTTTGACGGCCCAATCGACTAGGAACTAATTCAGAATATACAGTGACTATTAGATGTGTTTCATGATAGCCGTCATACCCACTATCACATCTAACATACACTATAGTGCATTCTAGGTCTTTACTCAACGCAATTGTTAATCATCATACAACACAATAAAAGTAAAGAATGTCATATAAATAAATGCGAATATCATATACAAAAGATTGTTTCATACAAGAGTCTATGAACCCACACGCCACAGGTTGGCTAGTTGGACATCTACTCTAACAATCTCCCAATTGCCCTAAAGCCAACTACTCATCAGAAGCAGTCCCATTGTTTCACGATGTTTTTCAAACAACGGTCCAGGCAAGGGCTTCGTAAGTGGATCAGCAACGTTGTCCGCCGAGGCGACTCTCTCAACTGCTATGTCACCTCTAGCCACAATATCCCGGATTATGTGGTATTTCCTCAGTATGTGTTTGGATCTTTGGTGAGACCTAGGCTCCTTTGCTTGTGCAACGGAACCCGTGTTGTCGCAGTACACCGGGACTGGACCAACTCCATTAGGAATGACGCCCAACTCTTGGACGAAATTCCTTATCCAAACGGCCTCCTTAGCAGCAGCTGATGCTGCGATGTACTCAGCCTCAGTGGTTGAATCCGCGATGGTGTCTTGCATGGAACTCTTCCAAGAGACAGCACCACCATTGAGTTTGAATACAAATCCAGAGGTAGATTTCGAATCATCCACGTCACACTGGAAGCTAGAATCAGTGTAGCCTTCCAGTTTCAGTTCGCCACCCCCATAGACCATGAACATATTCTTAGTCCTTCGCAAGTACTTAAGAATATCCTTCACAGCCTTCCAATACAATTGGCCAGGGTTGACCTGGTAGCGACTCGTGACACTCAGAGCATATGCGACATCCGGTCTAGTCGATATCATGCCATACATAATACTACCTATTACCGAAGCATATGGCACACGTGTCATACTCTTTATCTCCTCATCAGTCTTCGGACACATAGACTTAGATAGAGTGACCCCGTGGTGTTAGAGTAGATGCCCAACTAGCCAACTTGTGGCGTGTGGGTTTTATAGACTCTTGTACAAACAATCTTTATATATGATATTCGCATTCTTTTATATGGCATTCTTTACTTTCATTATGTGTGTAATGATTTACAATTGTCTTCCGTGTTTATGCGCTTATTATGTGTTAATTGTTAGTAATTAGTACGGGGCCTGACATTTTTGGTATCAGAGCTTAAACTGGGATAAGCTCGATTTCTTTTGATCACACTCGAGTCTAGGCACAGAGTTTTGACTTGATTTTGATTGCCTCTGTGACTTATGTGATCTATTATCTGTCTTGTTATTCTATCTGCTGTGAGATCTTACCTCTAGGCTTGATTAGATGCCGCCAAGACGTGGAGGAGGTAGGAGGACTAGACGTTCCGTGGAGGAGTCTAGGGCAGGTAGTGATGATGACGTTCAGGTTGAGGATGTCACTAGGCAGATAGGTGGAATGGAGTTAGTCTTAGCCCGATTTCAGCGGACGAACCCACCGACGTTAGCCGGTACTGAGGGTGGCGCTAGGGCAGAAGCGTGGCTCGTGCAGATGGAGGAGCTATTTGATACTTTGGAGTACGCTCCAGAAAAGAGACTGAAGTTGGCAGTGCTGCAGCTACGAGATGATGCACAGCGCTGGTGGAGGAGTACTTCGAGGATGCTTCGAGACAGTGGAACAGTGCTCACTTGGAATGTTTTCTGCGAGGCTTTTCGACGCGAATACACCCCAGAGTCCTACTTCGCTAGCCGTGAGCGCGAGTTTGATAATTTGAAGCAAGGTGATATGCGTGTAGCTGAGTATGCGAGGAGGTTTTCTGCGCTTCTCGTGTATATGCCAGCTGTGGCGCACCAGGAGCGAACAAAGAGGAACAAGTTCTTGAAGGGCTTGAGACCTGACCTTTATAGGATGGTACTGTCTGGATCTCCGATGACTTTCATGGAGGCCGTGAACAATGCAGTTGATATCGAGGAGAGTTTGATGGATCCCGAGGCTCCAGTGCATCAGACGACCGCGCGTGCTTCTCAGCCAGCTCAGGCGGTGTCGCAGTCATATCAGTCTCCCCAGGGATCACAGCAGTCGAGTCGCCAGCAGTTCAGACCTAGGGGGAAACAATTCAAGAAGAAGGGCCATTCGAGTTCTTCTGGATCTGTGAGCTCTGTCTCAGGCAGTGGTTCTGGTAGCGGTTCTGGAGGCGAATTTTGTAGCCAGTGCGGAGGGAGGCATGAGTCTTCGCAGTGTAGAGGAGTCCGAGGACTTTTCCACCTTTGTGGACAGCCGGGACATTTTGCTAGAGCGTGTCCTTCGATTGGAGGGCGGTCTACTGGTCAGTCGCAGCAGGGTTCCGTGAGTGGGTATTCTCAGTGACAGCCGCCTTTTGCTCAGTCCCAGCGACCTAGTTTTCAGCCTCGTGAGCCGTCACGTTTTGGAGGACCTTCCCGACCCCCGTTTCAGATTCCCCAGCAGGCGCAGGCGAACGCCTTGACAGGAGATCAGGCTGAGGAGACTCCGAGCATGGTGATTAGAGGTATTTCTCAGTCCCAGCGACCTAGTTTTCAGCCTCGTGAGCAGTCGCGTTTTGGAGGAGCTTCCCGACCCCCGTTTCAGATTCCCCGCAGGCGCAGGCGAATGCCTTGACAGGAGATCAGGCTGAGGAGACTCCGGGCATGGTGATTAGAGGTACATGCTCTATTTATGATTATCCTGCGAGAGTTTTGTTTGACACTGGTGCATCACACTCTTTGATATCTGAGATGTTTGTGTTTGAGCGTGGGTTGAGTTCTTCCCCACTGTGTGATGTTGTTTCTGTGTCTACTCCTGCTGGTGTGAACCTGTGGTCTCGAGAGGTGGTGGCAGATTGCCTGATTAGGTTTGATGAGCATGTTTTGGTGACCAATTTGATTGTGTTGGGGATTAGAGATTTTGACTGTATTTTGGGAATGGACGTGTTATCTAGCTATAAGGCTACCGTCGATTGTTTCCATGGTGTGGTGAGATTTCGCCCTGATACGGGTGAGAGGTGGGATTTCTACGGCACGGATTCGAGGTCGAAGATTCCCCTAGTGTCCGCTATGGAGATGTTTAGCCTGCTCTCGCTAGGTAATGCAGGATTCATGATCTACGCACTCGATAGTTCCCAGGAGCAGCGACTAGAGTTGCGTGATATCCCCGTTGTTCGAGAGTTTCCCGACGTGTTTCCAGATGAGATTCCTGGATTCCCTCCTCGACGCGAGATCGACTTCAGTATTGAGTTGGTGCCCGGTACCGCCCTGATTTCTAGAGCCCCTTACCGGTTGGCGCCCGCAGAATTGAAAGAGCTGAAAGAACAGTTGAGTGATCTCTTGGAGAAAGGCTTCATCAGACCGAGTATGTCGCCTTGGGGAGCTCCGATTCTGTTTGTGAAGAAGAAAGATGGCACTATGAGGATGTGCGTGGACTTTAGACAGTTGAATAAGGCCACGGTGAAGAACAAGTATCCTCTGCCGAGGATTGATGACTTGTTCGATCAGCTGCAGGGATCGGTTGTTTACTCGAAGATTGACTTGCGCTCTGGTTATCACCAGTTGCGAATTAGAGACGCTGATGTGGCAAAGACAGCCTTCCGGACTAGATATGGGCATTTTGAGTTTCTTGTCATGCCTTTTGGATTGACGAATGCCCCTGCTGTCTTTATGGATTTGATGAATCGCGTCTTCAGCGAGTATATCGATCTGTTCGTTATTGTCTTCATAGATGACATCTTGGTGTACTCGAGGAGCAAGAGAGAGCACAAGGAGCATCTGAGACTTGTATTGCAGAGATTGAGAGACTCGCAGCTCTATGCCAAATTCAGCAAGTGCGAGTTTTGGCTCGACAGGATTATCTTTTTGGGTCACGTGATTTCGGCACAAGGAATTTCGGTAGATCCGAGCAAGGTCGAAGCAGTGCTTAACTGGGAGAGACCTCGAAATGTTTCAGAGATCCGTAGTTTCTTGGGATTGGCCGGCTACTATAGGCGTTTCATTGAGAAGTTTTCTTCGATAGCTAGACCAATGATGCACTTGACTCAGAAAGATAAGAGATTTGTATGGACGGATGAGTGCGAGTACAGCTTTCAGACGTTGAAGGAGAAGTTGACTACTGCTCCTGTTTTGGCCCTACCGTCTGGCTCCGGAGGATTTGTTGTGTGCTCTGATGCTTCTTTGAGTGGATTAGGGTGTGTTCTGATGCAGAACGGGTACGTGATTGCGTATGCGTGTCGGCAGCTGAAGCCTCACGAGACAAGGTACCCGGTTCATGATTTGGAGTTGGCTGCGATAGTGTTTGCCCTGAAGATTTGGCGGCATTATCTTTATGGTGAAGAATTTGTGGTGTACACCGACCACAAGAGCCTGAAATATATCTTCACGCAGTCGGATTTGAATATGAGACAGCGACGCTGGATGGAATTGCTTAAGGACTTTGACTGTGAGATTCAGTATCAGCCTGGGCGAGTGAACTTGGTAGCAGATGCTCTGAGTCGAAAGACCCAGCCTGAGATGTTAGCGTCCTTGAGTATTTCGAAAGTTCGTGAGGAGTTGAGTACTTCTGGGTGGCGATTCCAGCCGAGTGATCAGTACTTCCTTGTTTCGTCTCTTCAGGTGGAACCGCAGATTGTGATGAACATCAGGGAGGCGCAGAGGACCGACCCCTATATCCATGAGTTGAGGATTAAGGCGCAGTCTGGTCAGTCTGATGATTTCTCTGTTGCTTCTGATGGATGTTTGAGATTCAGAGGGAGATTAGTAGTTCCGAACCTGATTGATTTGAAGGAGACCCTCATGAATGAAGCGCATTGTAGTCGGTACAGTGTGCATCCAGGCGAGCGAAAGATGTACCATGCCTTGAAGTCTCACTACTGGTGGACAGGTATGAAGAGCGACATTTCTGCTTTTGTTGCTAGATGTCTGAATTGCCAGCAGGTCAAGGCTGAGAGAATGAGACCTGGCGGTTTGTTGCAGAGTTTGGAGGTGCCCCAATGGAATTGGGAGCACATCGCCATGGATTTCGTGACTCATCTACCTCGATCGAGTAGGGGATGTGATGCGATTTGGGTTGTGATTGATAGACTCTCGAAGTCAGCCCATTTCATTCCCTATGATGTGAGGTGTTCGATTGAAAAAGATGGCGAAGTTGTACATCGACCATGTGGTTAGATTGCATGGAGTTCCGGTTTCGATAGTGTCTGACAGAGATCCGAGGTTCACTTCTCGCTTTTGGAAAAGTCTGCAAGCAGCGATGGGTTCGAGATTGGCGATGAGCATAGCCTATCACCCACAGACAGACGGACAGTCTGAGCGGACTATCCAGACCTTAGAGGATATGTTGCGAGCGGTAGTGATGGATTTCAGTGGTGGTTGGCAGGATTCGTTATCCTTAGTCGAGTTTTCGTATAATAACAGCTACCAGGTGACTATTGGAATGGCTCCGTTTGAAGCTTTGTATGGTCGAAAGTGCAGATCCCCGATTTGTTGGGAAGAAGTTGGCGAGAGACAGCTTTCTACACCGGAGTTTGTTCAGCATATGAAAGATCAAATTGATTTGATCCGGAGTAGAATGAAGGCTGCTCAAGATCGTTTCTCGAGTTATGCGAACCGTAGACGTCGACCGCTAGAATTTGAGGTAGGCGATCATGTGTTTCTCAAGATTTCTCCTTTCAAGAGCGTGATGAGATTCCGATTTAAAGGCAAATTGGCTCCCAGATTCGTTGGTCCCTTTGAGATTATTGAGCGGATTGGACAGTTGGCTTATATACTGAGGCTGCCCGAGGAGTTAGCCGCGATGCATGACGTGTTTCATGTGTCAATGTTGAGAAAATATGAGCCGGATCCGTCCCACGTTTTGAGAACTGACGAAGTTGAGCTGGATTCTGCCTTGAGTTATGTCGAATATCCGGTGCAGATCTTGGATAGGAAGGAGAAACAGCTGAGGAACAAGATAATTCCGTTGGTGATGATCCAATGGAGCAAGCATGGCTGAGAAGAAGCAACCTGGGAAGTTGAGGAGAAGATGAGACAAGATTGGCCTCATCTGTTTGAGCACTGAACGTGCAGAATTTTCAGGTAATTTTTGGTTTTGCTTTGGATTTGATGAGTTGGTTGCTCTGAATTGCATGTTTGATTGTTTCTGCCTTGGTTTGTCTTTGATTTCGAGGACGAAATCTCTTAAGGTGGGGAGAATGTGAGGATTCAGATTTCTAATTAGTGATTAATCGGATTTTGAGTTAGATTAATCACGAGAATTAAGAATTTAGATTTCTGGAGTTTCGAATTTTAGAGAAATCTGATTTGGAAATATTTAGATCTCTAGTGGGATTGTCCAGATTTTTAGTTGGTGTTTTTCGTGTGAAATCTGGTCGAGAAGTGTTGAGATTTAGAATGAATTTGATAGAGATCTGTTTTTCCTTTAGCGCTGCGTGTTTTGTTGTGAAAGGAAGAGTGAGCGCTGCGTTTGGAGAAAGCTGTTCGAATTTGAGAGGCTGGATCGTGAGAGATCTGGTGGTTGAGAAGAACGTGAGAAATGAATACGTTGTTCTTTTGAAATTCAGGTCTCATGACGTAAGCAGCTCTCATGGGTGACGTAAGCATCGCTGGATGGTGATCGCATTTAGATCGTAGCGAGAAATCTGGCAGTGTGTGAGGGTGACGTCAGCAGGTCTGGTGGATGACGTAAGCAGATCCGTTGTTAGAAGCGTGTAGCGTTCATTCGAGAGTTGTGCGGTAGATCTGGTGACGTAAGCAAGTCTGCGGGTGACGTAAGCAAATCTCATGCAAGAACGTGATAGCGTGCATTTGAGAGATCTGGTGCCTATACGCCGTCGTTTCGTGTGTTAGCGCGAGAGATCTGTTCTGCGACTTTGTAAGTTGTAGATATCTGTTTTTGTCGGTGTTTGGCTTGCTTTGTAGCTTTTTGAGTTGAGGATATTTATTTAAGTGTTGAGTTACACTTAGAGCATTCCAGACCTGATATTTCTTATCCTCAAACTCGAAACCCTCGATTTTAGCTACTGTTCACCGTCACTTTCAATCGCCATTTTCCGTTGATTCCGACCTCCGTTTTTCGAGTTCTTGGTAGCGTTGGAAACCTCTTGAGTAGAACTTTATTTCCCTACCAATTTTGGAGGCTGTGTTGAGCTGGAGCGAGAACGCGAAGCTGCTGGGTTGAGCAATTTAAGCTTCTAGGAATTTTGAAGGGTAATTGTCGAAGAAGCTTCAAAGGCAGTAAGCTTGAGTTGTTGCTGGACGTGTCTTTGTTGAGAATATGTTAGGTAAATTGAAGAAGAAAGGTACGAATTGAGTAGCCCTTAGCAGCTTTAGGCATGAACATGCTGTGATTGATGTTGTGAGTCTTGCTGCTGTGAATTACGTGAATCAGTATGTTAAATGATTGAGTTACATTCTGTTTTACGTAATTGTGCGTTGTATGCATTGAGCATTGATATTGATTGGCATCATGCATACATATTGAGCCTTTGACAGATTGAATTGATTACCTGATTGGGTGCCACGTTGGGACTGGCCGACTGTTGAGTCGTGCCTGAGAAGTCCAACGCTATCGTCGGAGTGGTGACTACCGGATTCGAGTGTCTACCACCGAGCTGTGATGGGCTGACGGGCCCCGATGATCACGGACCGATGATTTCCACCGGCTGATTGGCTGTGTGTGGTATAGAGGCTTGATTTGAGTTGCCAGTTGATAGACTGGTCTAGCTATCCGATTTCTTGATAGCCCTCATGCATTCATAGCATGTTGCATGTTTATCTGCTTTGATAGCTCTTCGTACTGAGGCTTAACCTCGTACTTGTTTTCCTGCTTTTGTTGTTTTGGGTCTGCGTTACCCATTTGCAGGAGTTTCAGGTAACCTAGCTGGGCAGAGTGGAAGTTCAGCTGGTCGATCCCCGCACCCCTGAGTCCCAGTTTATTTATGATATGTATTGAACCGGGGGATGCCCCGTGTTATCATGTATTTGGGGATTTGTCTTTTGAATTGATATTATCTGGTTACTTGTCCACCGGCTGATTGGCTGTGTGTGGTATAGAGGCTTGATTTGATTTGCCAGTTGATAGACTGGTCTAGCTATCCGATTTCTTGATAGCCCTCATGCATTCATAGCATGTTGCATGTTTATCTGCTTTGATAGCTCTTCGTACTGAGGCTTGACCTCGTACTTGTTTTCCTGCTTTTGTTATTTTGGGTCTGCGTTACCCATTTGCAGGAGTTTCAGGTAACCTAGCTGGGCAGAGTGGAAGTTCAGCTGATCGATCCCCGCACCCCTGAGTCCCAGTTTATTTATGATATGTATTGAACCGGGGGATGCCCCGTGTTATCATGTATTTGGGGATTTGTCTTTTGAATTGATATTATCTGGTTACTTGTTGTATGAGTTTGAGTTAACTCATATTTTGAATACTGAATATTTTGAATGTATGATTTGAAGTTCAGGCCCATTGTATTTCGAAAAAAAAAAATTTTAAGCTTCCGTGTTTATGCGCTTATTATGTGTTAATTATTAGTAATTAGCACGGGGCCTGACACTATCTCTGCCTGTACCACGATCTCTGATTTGGAAATTCGGAGGCTGTTGGGGTCCTCGGCTGCTACTTTCCCCCTTTTTGTCAGCACCGCCCCGATTAATATAATTTACAAGCTCGCTCAATTGGGCATGAAGAATATTTTGATTTTCCTGTGCCTGACTTTGAAATTCCAGAAGCTGGTGAGAAAGAGCCTCATTGGTTTCCTCAACATTCTTTTGAACGTAATTCAAGCGCGAGGCCATAATGTCCACTTTGGCATTTACTTCCTGCACCTCCTTTCGAACATCCGCCAGTCCGACAAAGATAGAAGCATTTTGAGCTAAAATATTCTTACGGAATTCGTTAAAGTGCAGAGTCTGGACATCATCAATAGAGCGACCTTCTTGGCATGCTTCCTGAAATAACTTTTTGAGGACTTCTGCTTGTTCGTGCAGGGAGTCACGAAGGCCTATTTCAATCTTATGCAGCCTGGAGGAAATGCCACTTTGAGATTCATTAATCTGCTCCAATAGAATAGCTTGAAAATCAGCAAGAGCAGCAGAAAAATCTATAGAGACAGGAGGTAGAGAAGACACGGTAGCATCTACATCTATCGTATCAAAATGCAAAGAGGAAGAACTGTCGGCAGAAGTTGAAGATGACTGGCGCTGATCTAAAGATAATTGTACACTTGGAGCAACTGAGACTGTATTCTGAGAAATCTGTGCACTTCTGAAAACCGTTCTATTCAACACAATTGAAGATAGAAAATCTGTTATATCCGCAGTAGGAAGCCAACTAAACACACTGAAATCAACAAATACCGAGCAAAACTGAGAAACTCTCAAAGCAAAAACCGGAGACTGGCTAGGAGCAACTCTAAAAACTGGTTCAACCAACGACAAAGACCTGCAAAACTAAAGTGAGCCAACTGGTAGAAGTCTTCTTGAAGCACAAAAATCAACAACCTCTAAACAAATGTCAGCCCATCTCTTCATCAATGTTTTATAGAAAATATTCACTGGTGGAAGAGTGTCATCATATTGGCGTTGACGATGAACTTCACAAGAAATTACCAGCTGGGGAATTTTTACCCACCTATCAGCACACGGTTCTATAAGCCAAGCACCATCGACCCTCATCATTGTTCTTATCCAGCAGGAAGACCGAGTGTTCGTGTTGGTTCTTGCAATTACAGCACCTCGATCTGCTGGGCTCCCCTCAAAAATTTTAGAACAACAAGTCTTCTTCCATAAAAGACCATGGGCGTGTGCCTCCTTAGACAATTCCTCCAAAATAAATAGGTGAAGATGAAAGCAACTCTATCACTTTGAGATCAACGTCTGACGATCCTTGGCCAGGCACAAAATTTGACCTCCATGATTCCAAGAACTTCCGCACCAACACCTCTCTATATTTGAGCAAAATGTACAACTTCCGCTGAATAGCTAATTGGGGTGACTGTTTCTCCCCAAGATAAGACTTGCTCCTCCTTTTTGTACATTTCCTGGATATTTATTGTTGCCAGTTTCTTCAAACTGAAAGAATTAAAGAATTGAGCTACTTCATCAATGACTTTGGCACGCAAATTTACTAGCATGTCAATATCAGCACAAATCAGGAAATAGTGCTCCCGAGCTGGGTTGCCCTTCATTGGGTCCTTCTCCACCAGAATAGTCTTTCCTTTATTTTCAGCAGAAATCTTAGGAAGGCTGTTTAGAAACCAAGTCCTCTCATTAATTTCTGGAATCTTTATTTCTTTACCCATTTGGATCTTGGTGATTTCAATGCTAGCAGAGGGCAAAGAAATGTCGAGTGGAATAGATAACATAATATCTTCCAAAGAGCTTGTCTCATCATCATCAAAGAACTCATCAACTGACTTCTCTACTGTCTCTGCCTCAGTATCCGCTGATGATTCATCATTGGTACCCATCAACTGTTCCCCAAAAGCTGATATCTCCTGCTCACCCACTATACTAACAACGGAGTCTCTAACCGCTGGGAGATCCTGACTTTCGACCTCAACTGCCATGGCATTCGCCGAGTCACTTGTTGTCTCAATTACTCTCTCTGTATCACGATCAGCACGAATAAAAGGAAGAACAAAACACGGGACTTCCTCAGTAGATACTGATTGTGCGGTCTCAGATACACCTGCTGGATAATATGGTCCACGTCATCAGCATTAAAAACCTCATTATTCACAACGTTAGCCATGACTGGCTCAACAACAGGTTCATCAGCCTTCTCGCTAATATCGTCTGCTGTTTCTTCAGCAGCACCTTTAGCAGCCGATTTCTCCAAAGATGATTCAACCGCTGGTTGTTCTTCCACTTGCTCACCGACTGGTTCTTGTTCACCAGCCGTAACAGCAACCTTATCAGCTGGGTGCTTTTCAACAATTTTTGCCTGCTGGTCCTCAACCATAGGCTCTACAGCTGGTGTAGCAGGAATAATTTGTATAGGAATGGCTTCCTGGGCTACCACCACCATTTCCAAGGCCGACTGAGAAGAGCTTGATTTCTTCTTTAAGGATCTCGTCTTCTTGACCATTGGTGCTTCCACCAGAACAGCAGCTGGTCGTTTCTTTGATGCCCTTGGTTTCTTTGGTGCTTGCTTCACCGGTGAGGCATCAGCAACTTCCTGGGTGCTTTCTTTATCAGTGATAGAGAGATAGCGATGCACCGTCTTTGCCGTCAGTATCTTGGAGACTGGAAACTCCGAAGATTCACCCATGTTCAAATTAGGAAAGTTCTCCAGCAATAGACTTATTTGGACAGCATAACCCTTGGCTTGCTTAGCCCCGGGAGTAACCATTTTCTTAAAGATGTTGAACAAAACACTAGCCCAGTTCATTTTTACGCCACAGACCACTGTTGTTAACAATGCAAACTTCTCCACTGTGAGAGCATTGAATGACCCTTCTTTAACTGAAATAGATTTTGCCATTATATCACACAGTAGGCGATATTCTATCTTCATCTGAACCTTACGCCCAGACAAATTCACCGGCTCTCCTGACAATGAAACGATGCTCCGAGCATCATAAATTTTATCCTTGGGCATCTCCGATAACTCCGATAGCCCATCCACTAGTAGCTCAAAGGTCTCCGCCAACAACTGCTCCGAAATCTCAAACGGTACGCCATTCACAGTACTGACCACAAGGCCGCCCTTTTACAGAACCATTGTTGAAAAACTCAACCAACTCCGATTCGAAAATCACCGCAGGACAACCTAAGAATCCCTCAAGACCAGAGGCGATTAGAGATTGAAACATTGAAACCATACCCGGATCTTCCATGGTGAGAACAAATTCAAAATCAACATGCTGAGAGTTGTTATAGAACGAACACGCCATTTCTGATTGTAGATTGTCGAAAATAACACCTGAAAAGCTTTTCAAAGATATACGCAGAGAAAAATATCGAGAGAAAAACTCAAGAACACTCGAAGAGAATAAAGCAAGGTAAGAGTAATCGAAATAGGAAACGCCGTAAATATATAAGGGAATGCGAAAAGGTTACTGGAGAGAGAAAACATTTTGATGTGACAGTTCGTATGATAACAATAGGTGTCAACCATCCGTTAGCGCGTACACTGTTGGAAATTATTTGAAAAATTTTCAAACTAATTTAATCGTACGGGTGAAAATATTTTCCAAAAGTTTAATCAAATAAAATACAAAAATAAATAGATTCGCGCCAATGTTTAAAACGTCACAGCTGGTACAGTAAATGTAAAAACATTACTGCTGGTTTAATATTTCGTTGAGGGTGGCAGGAGCTGGTCACATATAAGCATCAGCAGTATACATGCAACAACTGAGTATGTCCAAGCGTATCATGTTCTGCTGACGTCACGCTTATTAAATCAGCTCCTGGTTCCCCCTACGATTGATACATACCTGCGACTGGTACCTTGCGACTGGTGTACTCTGCGACTGGTATCTTGCAACTGGTATCTTGCAACTGTTATTCTCCAACGTAAGTTGCTTCCCTCGACTGGTAGTCAACTGTTCCCCCTGAACAAGTGACTTGCAGCTGAGATATGCAACAGCTTTCAATCTGCAAATTTGTTAGCGCACAGACAAATCATGGCAATTCAAGGAGACCTAATATGTTTCTAAAATAAGAAAACTTAGCGTCTGGCAAAGGCTTTGTGAAGATGTCAGCAACTTGTTGCTCCGTCGACACGTACTCCAACCGGACATCCTTCTTCAGCACATGGTCTCTTATGAAGTGATGCCTGATATCGATGTTCTTGGTCCTTGAATGCAGCACAGGGTTCTGGGTGATCACAATTGCTGAGGTGTTGTCACAGAGAATAGGAGCTTCAGAAACATCAATGCCATAATCCTTAAATTGATGTTGAATCCAGAGGATTTGAGCGCAACAACTGCCAGCAGCAAGATACTCTGCTTCGGCTGTTGATGTGGCAATTGATGTCTGCTTCTTACTAAACCAGGAAATCAGTCGATCCCCTAAGAATTGACACGTTCCACTTGTGCTCTTGCGATCAATCCTGCAACCTGCGTAATCTGCATCACTGTACCCAATTAGTTAAAAGTCGGAGTCTTTGGGATACCAAAGACCCACGTTAGGAGTACCCTTCAAATATTTCAATATTCGCTTTACAGCAATGTAATGCGATTGCTTTGGCTCTGCTTGAAATCTAGCACACATACAGACAGCAAACATGATGTCTGGTCTGCTAGCAGTCATATATAGCAAGGGGCCTATAATACCACGATACAAAGATATCTCGATGGCAGTTCCAGCTTCATCTTTGTCAAGTTTGATTTTGGAGCTCATGGGAGTCGCTGCTGCTGAACTATTTTCCATTCCGAATTTCTTCAGCAGTTCTTTAGTATATTTCGCCTGGTTGATGAATATACCATTCTCCAACTGGCGAACTTGTAAGCCCAAGAAAAATGTCAGCTCCCCCATCATGCTCATTTCGAACTTGTCCTACATCAACTTGGAGAATTTCTTGCACAGCTTGGGGTTAGTTGACCCAAAGATAATATCGTCGACATATATTTGAACAAGTAAGACATGATCTTCTTTAACGAATTTAAACAATGTCTTATCAACTGTGCCTATAGTGAATTGATGCTCAAGTAAGAAATTGGTGAGTGTGTCATACCAAGCTCTGGGTGCTTGTTTCAACCCATATAGAGCTTTATCCAGTTTGTAAACAAAGTCTGGATGTGTATGATCTATGAAGCCAGGAGGTTGTGCAACATACACTTCCTCTGTCAAGACGCCATTAAGAAAAGCACTCTTGACATCCATCTGAAAGACTTTGAAGTCTTTATATGCAGCATATGCAAGGAACATAGTCTGGATGTGTATGATCTATGAAGCCAGGAGGTTGTGCAACATACACTTCCTCTGTCAAGACGCCATTAAGAAAAGCACTCTTGACATCCATCTGAAAGACTTTGAAGTCTTTATATGCAGCATATGCAAGGAACATACGTATGGCCTCTAATCTAGCTACTGGTGCAAATGTTTCATCAAAATCTATTCCTTCCATTTGTCTAAATCATTGTGCCACCAGTCTAGCCTTATTTCTTGTTACTACACCATCCTCATTCAGCTTATTCCTAAAGACCCATCGTGTGCCTATGACTGAATGATTCTTAGGTCTAGGTACAAGTTGCCATACTTTATTACGTTTAAATTGATTTAACTCGTCTTTCATAGCTTCTATACAACTTGGGTATGCTAAGGCCTCATCTATTACCGTAGGTTCTATATGCGAAAGAAAGGCAGCATCAAAATGATCATACTGAGATAGCTGGCCTCTTGTACGAACAGGGGATTCGAAATTACCTATGACTTGCTCAGGTGGATGATTTCTATTCCACCGAAGATCAAGTCCAATGGGATTTGTTCCCCCTGTGTTGCTGGATGATTTGCTGCTACTGGATCAGCAGACGCCATTAGATGTGGAGAATCGCTAGCTTGAGCGTCTGCTTCCTGCTAGTAGGAAGTGCTTGCTGCTGATTGACCAGCTAGTGGTCTAGATGTGCTTCCTACTGGTTCAACAGCTGATGGACTCGATATCAATTGAAGTGGACTCGCGACTGGTTGTCCAGCTGGTGGACTTGACAAATTGCTTGCAGCTGGTTGTCCAGTCGTTGGTTGAGCGTCGTCTGATTGTATATTATCTTGATTCTTCGACGCTTCTCCTCCAGCAGTTTGCGCACTTGTAATTCGATCATGCGGCTGATCCACGTTGGTTAAATCAACATCAACTGGATTACCTGTTGGATCTCGTTGAATATTGTTGTGCATTTTGACCACTGCTGGTTGTTCCCCCTCAGCTGATTGTCTTTGTGGCACGTCGTCGTCTGATTCTTCAAGACTTGTTGACTCCAGACGTGAACACAACTCGTGTAAGCTTGCAGCTTAATTTGACTTGAAGCTGGTTTCATCAAACACGACGTGTGCTGATTCCTCAACCGTTAAGCTTCGATTGTTGAACACTCGAAATGCTTTGCTCACTGCTGAATAACCTAAAAATATTCCTGCATCAGATTTAGGTTCAAAGGAAGTTAGATGCTTCTTTCCATTGTTATGAATGAAGCACTTGCATCCAAACACCCTGAAATATGAAATATCAGGTTTCTTGCTATTCCATATCTCATAGGGGGTTTTATCGTGCATCCTATTAATCATTGATCTGTTCTGAGTGTAACACGCTGTGTTAACTGCTTCTGCCCAGAATTTTTGACAAATTCCGGAATATTCAATCATAGCTCTAGCAGCCTCTTTAAGAGTGTGGTTTCTCCTTTCAGCTAACCCGTTTTGCTGAGGAGTTCTCGCTGCTGATAGCTCATGCTTTATTCCCAAATCCTCCAGATAAGAAGTTAATTTAAAATTCAGAAACTCAGTACCGCGATCACTTCTTATCCGGTTGACTGAACAAGACTTGTCATTTTGCAAACGTTTTAAAAGTCTTATCAGCTGGTCGGCGGTTTCAGATTTTGCTTTTAAAAATAACACCCAAGTATATTTTGAAAAATCATCAACTACTGCTAGGGTGTAGGACGTTCCCCCTAAGCTCGTGATTGAAATAGGACCAAAGAGATCCATATGCAAGAGCTCAAGGCAGCGGGTAGAACGTTTTCCACCTTTATTTTTGAAAGTTGTTTTGATTTGTTTTCCCAGCTGGCAGGCTGCACAAATCTTATCCTTAGAAAAGCTAATTTTTGGCAGACCATATCATGTTCACTCAACTTGGTAAGTGTTTTGAAGTTTAAGTGATTCATTCTTTGGTGCCACAGCCAGATCTTGGAAGAACCAGCTGCAAGGCACAATTGTTCAGGTTCCTGCTGATCTGACCAGTCGATAATGTAGGTATTCCCCGAACGTTTTCCTACCAACACAGTCAGGCCACTTGGACTCTGAACCGTGCATGTGTGTTGTTGAAACTTGACTATGTAACCTTTGTCACATAGTTGACTAATACTAATAAAATTATATTTAAGATTATCAACAACAAGGACATCAGAAATAGAGATGTTACCGTGGATAATCTTAACCTTACCCACAGTGTTACCGTATGCAGTCACCAAACACAATTTTAGCTCCTTTGTGTGGTGTGACGTCTGTTAGCAGCTTTTTATTTCCTGTCATGTGTCTTGCATAGCCGCTATCCAGGTACCACAAAGTTGTTTCAGCTGCTGCTTTGTACCTGTTATCCTGCAATCAAACAAGCAGCTTTTGGTACCCAATTTTACTTGGGTCCAGATTGGATTACCCCTTTCGGGACCCAGACTTGAATCACTTTCACAGTTTTCCCAGTTTTTGGATCCACGAAAGTCTGTGCAAATTGTGCGATCTATGGAGTTTTGATTTGACATTATGACCAACAGGATCTCTTCTTGGCCAAGTCTTTTTCCAACCATATTTTGCCTTCCTAAAGTTACGCCGCTGCTGGTTTGGAACATAGGACTTGGAACCAGCTTTCGCTTTGTACTTGTCCAATCTGTTCTTCAACCAGCTGGGCTTGGAACTCTCAGGCCTTTGATAGCCGATGCCATCTTTTCCTTTTCCTTCATGACTTGACTGGGAAGATTTCTGGTCATCATATCTTATCGACTCGCAACAATCATATATCACATCAGCTTTGACAAAGCCCATTTTATTGAACTTGTCATACACTGGTTGTGACTGAGTACTTGTTTCTCCTTCACTTCTTTCGCTATTACTAAAACCTAAGTCAGTTCTATCAAGTGCTGACTTTTGGATTTCTTGTAATTTTTGGAAAGCACGAGCTGATTGGGTCCAGGAGCTCATTTCTTTAGTTAACTTTTCAACTTCAGCCTTGAGCTCGCTGGACTCACTTCTCAACAATTCATTTTCTATTCTCAGCTTACTCAACTCAGTCTTTAAGCTGTCAGCATCCTCAAGCTCGTCAGAACTCGATTCTGTTGAACTATTTTTCAGACTTGCGTTTTCGGCCTTGATTTCCTCAAATGTGTGAGATAAAGTCTTGTACTCATGGACCATATCGTTCAGTGCCTGAACTAGATCCTCACGTGTAAATTCAACGTTTGAAAACGTCAAATACCTCGTTGTCATCCATCTGATTAGCCATGAGACAATGAACTTCCTCCTGTTCACTGTCACTAGAAGAGGAACTGCTGCTGGATGACTCTGAATCGCTGTCAGCCCAGCTCTTGGTGCTTTCCTCAGCAACCAAAACTTTCCGGTCATGCTTGCGGCTGGGTCTCTTGTTGCTGTTGGTTTTCATCCGCCTATCCTTTGATCGATCCTTGAATTTGTCCTTGGACTTGTCTTTGGACCTTTCAACAGTTCTTTCATCATCTTTCTCCTCTCTTTGTGTCGCTCATCCTTCTTGTTGTCTCGTCTGTATCTGTCATCTTTCCTGGGTCTGTTGCAATCAGCAGCAAATCCGGTCATGCTTGCGGCTGGGTCTCTTGTTGCTGTTGGTTTTCATCCGCCTATCCTTTGATCGATCCTTGAATTTGTCCTTGGACTTGTCTTTGGACCTTTCAACAGTTCTTTCATCATCTTTCTCCTCTCTTTTGTGTCGCTCATCCTTCTTGTTGTCTCGTCTGTATCTGTCATCTTTCCTGGGTTTGTTGCAATCGGCAGCAAAGTGACCTGGACGATCACAGTTATAGCATATCAAGTCAGACGTAACATTATCAGATTTATTAAAATTATTGTAAGGAGAGGAAGGGTGGAAGGATCTTCTCATGAATTTCCCAAACTTCTTT
>KQ997617.1:21489-34135 GCA_001598015.1 Dorcoceras hygrometricum | reverse complement strand
GTGTTGATCTAAATTATCTGAAAATATGAGGATATCATCTATGTAAACGATACTAAAAGAACTATAAGGATTGAAAATATCATTCATAATTTTTTGAAATTCAGAAGGAGCATTTTTGAGTCCAAAAGGCATTACATTCCATTCGTAATGGCCAAAAGGAACTGTGAAAGCCGTTTTATAACGATTAGTTTCAGCAATTTGTATTTGCCAGAAACCAGATTTGAGATCAAATTTTGAGAATATTTTGGCTGAATGTAGTCTATTAATTAAATCTCTTTTATTTGGGATTGGATATCGAATCCATTGAAGAACTTTGTTCAAGGGTTTGTAATTAATGACCAGGCGTGGTACTCCACATTCCAGTTCTGCTTGTTTTACTACGTAAAAGGCAGAACAACTCCAAGGTGATTTGGAAGGCCTTATTAGTTTTTTAGATAAGAGGTCTTGAATTTCTTGTTGGCAGTGGTGTAAAAATTCTTGATTCATTTGAATTGGCCTAGCCTTTGTAGGGATATTTCGTTCATTGAAATCTTTTTCATAAAGAAGAGTTACTATATGACTTTTGCGATCCCAGAAGGCAGTTGGGAGTTCGCTGCATATTTGATTTGTTATAAAATGTTCTAATTCTGTGATTTTCTTTTTAATTTGAGGATCAAGTAACTGTTCTTCAATTTTAAGGTAAGGAAGTTCTTCTTTCAGAGAATTAATATGTTATTTTTTGTGGTGTATAATAGTTATTTGTTTAAATATTGAAGAATTTTGTAATAATAATATTTCTTTTTGTTTGACAGGGGTTATGAAAGGGAATAAGATATGTCGACCATGAATTTTGGTAAACACACCTTTATCATTGACTTGAAAAGGATAGATTTGTGTGAGGAAAGGAGTTCCGAGAATCATATCTTGTGATATGTCGCGGACAAGAGTGAAAACATTTTTGAAGCAGTAACCATTATTACAAATATGGGCATTGGATAATTTATATCGTATGTCGAGAGGCTTTGAATTAGCAGTATATAGTTTTTCGGTTGTCTTTTCATAGTATTTGGAAGGAATTACGCCTTCGCGTAAAACATTATGATCTGCCCCAGAGTCAACAAGGGCGATTAGAGTGATTTTGAAACTATTAATGACAATTGAAATCATTGATAACGAGATCTATGTTGACATACGATTTCTGGAATTCAATTTTTTGTATTGAGTTGATGAAATTACTTGGTGATGTTTGATTAAGAGGATTTAGATTGATTTCCTCAATATTTTCTGGTGTAGTTTGGTTTGAACTAATGAGTAATAATTTTGTTTCTAATTCTAAATCTTTTTCTCTTAATGAAAAAAGATCTTTTTGAAGCTGATTCACTTGTTTTTTAAGTATATTGATTTCTGATTGTAAATCCTTTGTAGTAATCTGTTTGAGAATACTCTGTTGAGGATATTTATCAAATAGAGTGCTTAGACTGAAGTGTTCTTTGACAGGGTCTCGTTTTGAACTTGATTCTTCGATTATTAAGTCTTTTAGCTTATTAAGATATTGTTTTTGAATTTCTTGATCTGGAATTTGTTGAACTAAATCTAGTATAGCTTCTATTTTATCTTTTGAAATTACACATAAATGGCAGATACCTTTTGAAGGTTGTTCATTTTCGGATTCGGTTTCATCTTTTGTGGAAGTACTAGTGTCACTAGGAATATCATCAATTAATTCATTTATCTTTTGTTTGTTATATTTCTTATGAGATTTCTTTGGTTTTTTAGTACAATTATTTGACGTATGTCCTGGTTGGTTACAATTCCAACATTTTATTGTATTTGTCTTCGTATTATATCGTTTATGCTTGCGGAATCTTTGATTAGTAAATTTTGATGTTCTATCATATGACCGAAAAGTTTTTTGTTTCTTCTTTCTACGGATAGAAGGAGGATCAATATTCATTAAGCCGAACATTGAACAGAAACTGCCCAACTCTTTACGAGTTGTTGTACGATCAGATCTGTATTTGGCTTGAAGTTTGAGTTCAGAACATAATGATAAACCTTCTTTTTTAATGAAGGCAAACAGTTGACCAAAAGTCATGTCCCCGAAAGGAATGTCTTCACTTCCTACGGCTGTTTTTAATTTATGAATTATTTGTTCTCCGAAGAGACGAGGTAAACACATTATGAAACGTTCTTTCCAAAAAGACATATTAGAATCTTCTCGGCGAAGAACTTGAGTGAGGAAAACATCTTTATACCAACGATAGTCAGATAAAGAAGGGCATTTAAGATTTGTTAGTATGATTTTAGAGGAATTAAATTCTTCATTTGGATTTCCTATAAAATACATGGATATAGTAACTATTAGAATTTCACATGAATTATTTTGTTCAGTGATAACACCGTTATCATCTTCATTGTGAATTGTATGATTCAGTATACTTAATTTTGCTTCTAGGGATAAGGCTTTATCCCACCAATTTCTTAGTTGGCCTGTAAACCCTTGAATAATCAAGAGTGTAGCTGTTTCTTCATCTTTTTTGAAATTCTGGGTCGTCTTTGAATTGTTTCCAGAAAGAATTTTGAGCTGAGTCGAAGGCTTCTTTGGATGGTGTTTGGTCTTTGGGTTTCTCTTGGGCCGGAGCCTTTTGTTTTTGATCTGAAGAAAATTTGGGCTTTTGACCGGTGGAAAGGAAGTGGCGAACCACTTGCTCATTACAGAGGTTGGTTTGATAACGGCCCCACCATTTGATTTTATGGATTCGGACTAATGAAAAAGGTACAGGATCAGGATAAAGTTTTTGAAAATCAAAATCCTAGGCGAAAATCCATGGGACCTTGAATTCAGCATGAAATTTTAGTGGTTTTTGAAAATTTGGTAGGCACGAAGACTCGGAATAGACTTCGAGGCCTTTTTTGACGTCGCGGGGCAAAATTGAAGAGTCTGATCCCATGAGTTTCCACCACTCATAGAACCATACCGAGAAATTGGAATCACAAACAGAGTGGACGAATGAGAAAAAGGTCGAAAATAAAAGGTTTTGAACCAAGCATGCTTATAATCAGTATAATTGAAAGAAGGAGGTTCAAAATGAACAGAGAAGTCACGTAGTTTGAAAGTGTTTATTGGCTATGAATGAGAGTCATCCCAATGGGACGAAGAGATTACTTGTTTGATAATACATTTGGAGTAAATGATGGTACCTTTGGAATCCTTATGATGGACGATTTCAATGGAATTAGTGTCCACAAGAATGAGTTCATAGAATTTTTGACGTTTTACTGGGTCTGTAGACTCCCAGTATTGAGTAGGGGGAAAACGTTTGCGCAAGTAGTCTTGCTTCTTGACACTTTGAGGAAAATCTGTATATGGGGAAAACCAAAGGTTTTCGGGCCAGGGTTTTGAAACATATTTGTATTCATCATTGTCTATAGGCGTTGGAGAAGAAGTTTGAATTTGTTTGGAAGAGGAGGCTAAAACAGATTTGTAAGGTAGTTCAGGCAAAGTTTGGAGAGGGATGTATTTATTGTAATTTGAAGTAAGAGGAGGGAAAGGGCCAGAAGGCCTTTGAGAGGGTGTTTTGGTAGGAGTGGTTGGTTGAGATAATTGTACCAACTCTTTTGAAGTAATTTTTGGGAGTTCATAGTCTTTGGAATTTTGAATTTTCGGCTTTGACGGGTCCATCTGCAATGAAATGTTTTTGTCCTTGTAAAAATTCTCTGGTTAGGAAGTCAGGAAGAGAATTGTCATCTCCCTTGATAAATTCGATTTCAAAATCAAATACAGAAAGTATTGCTTGCCAGCGAGCAAAAATTTGTTTGGAAACGAGATTTTGAACATCTTTTAAAATGACTTCCTTTGCAGATTTGCAATCAACACGTAAAAGAAAGTTTTTATTAAAAAGATCATCTTGAAATTTTGAAATACAAAGAACAATAGATAAAATTTCTTTTTTGATTGTGGAATAATTTCTTTGAGGGACGAGCCAGAGACCTGAAGCATAAGTGTTAAGATTAATCTGTTATTGTCTAGATGGCTTTAAGATTAAGAAATCTACTTTCGTTAGGATCTACCTCTAGATCCCAGAACATAGTTCAAAGTACAGAAACTCATATTTGTAATGGACCTATATACTTCAATTGTTCACCAAACTTCTCAGTAGATCTTACAGATCAAATGATTCTAGATTCTTTAATTCTAGATGTTCATATCCAGGGAGATGAATTTCATCCCTGTAAAAACTTTGCAATAATTTACAGAGTCTATTTCAGACTTCTGTCTTCTCAACTAAATCCTAAGTACAACAGACTGCCTTCTTCGAAGGAAGAAACAGTTCTGTTACAAATCGATGCTGAAAGACCTACAGTCTTTACACCAAAAAGATTAAAATGGAATGAAATAACCATCCCACAACAATTTATAATTAACACTCCTCAAATCCCTAGAAACATAGAACGTAGAGATATTTCTCAAATAATTGAGGAAGAAGATGGCAAGATTACTATCAAATTTAATACACCGACAAAATCTTCTACAACTCCTGTCTTGAGAAGATCTCAATCACTTCATTCGTTCTCAACTTTTTCTAAATCTACTTCCAAATATGATTTTGTTACACCTATTCCAAAACCTCGATCAGGCCCTTCATCACCTCAAAATTATTCTCCCCCAACTTCTCCTTCAATCTCCAGTATGGTCATGATGATCACCTTGGAAAAGAATTCCACCCAGATTTCGAATATTTAAATGAAGAAATGCAAGATATATTTCATAACGAGAAAAGAAAATGGTATGATAAATTAGATAAACATATCAAGGCAAATATTCATAAAGAATGGGTTCAAAAAATGAAAACAATAAAATCACATATTCCTTTTTATACATTTTTAACAGTATTTCTATCTGCCGAAGGTTTTAATGATTTCCAACATAAATCGGTCATTCAAGTCAATACAACCCTTCATAAAAAATGAACTCTTAGTAACAATGAAACTATTACTGCTATTCATCCACCCCTCCAATCATTACAATTGCATACTGTCAAAGGCGATGTCATTGCAGATCCTTTTAAGAGAGGACGTAATGATAAAGAACCTGTCAATATCGATGACATTAATAAAATTTTTCAACAGAATAACTACTCTAACCAAATCCTTAAAACTATAGCTAATCAAGTAGACCATATCTCAAATAATCTACCCCAAGAAAAACCATCAATATTTAATGATACCACAGCAAAACCTTTTTTCCAAACAAAACCTCTTCCTGTTACAAAAGACAAACAAATAAGCTTCAACACTAATACTGATTTCCTTCTCAATAAAATCTCTACAAAGTTATCAGAACTTGGGACATCAGGAAGCAAAATTAACTGTGTTGAAACCAATAATTTCCAGACCCATGATTCTGAGATTTCTAACACTTCTACTTCAAACTCAGAATCAGACGAAGAAGTCAATATCCTTGAAAATCCTTTTACCGATGAAGAAGATCAAATTAATAAGATATATTAAGACGACAAAGATTCAACACTCACTATAATAATAACACTCGTAATTACTATCGACGGCCTACGCCTGTTGATATTGGTTACGAGGAACGAAACCAATTCAAAAGCACAAAGTATGATGGCCAATCCATAGTTGAATGGAACATAGATGGAAAATCAGAATACGAAATTCTCAATACATTACAAGAAATGGGTATGGCTAGAGCAGCCTATAAAATCAAAGGTCAAGATGAAGAAACAACTACACTCTTGATTATTCAAGGATTTACAGGCCAACTAAGAAATTGGTGGGATAAAGCCTTATCCCTAGACGCAAAATTAAATATACTGAATCATACAATTCACAATGAAGATGATAACGGTGTTATCACTGAACAAAATAATTCATGTGAAATTCTAATAGTTACTATATCCATGTATTTTATAGGAAATCCAAATGAAGAATTTAATTCCTCTAAAATCATACTAACAAATCTTAAATGCCCTTCTTTATCTGACTATCGTTGGTATAAAGATGTTTTCCTCACTCAAGTTCTTCGCCGAGAAGATTCTAATATGTCTTTTTGGAAAGAACGTTTCATAATGGGTTTACCTCGTCTCTTCGGAGAAAGAATAATTCATAAATTAAAAACAGCCGTAGGAAGTGAAGACATTCCTTTCGGGGACATGACTTTTGGTCAACTGTTTGCCTTCATTAAAAAAGAAGGTTTATCATTATGTTATGAACTCAAACTTCAAGCCAAATACAGATCTGATCGTACAACAACTCGTAAAGAGTTGGGCAGTTTCTGTTCAATGTTCGGCTTAATGAATATTGATCCTCCTTCTATCCGTAGAAAGAAGAAACAAAAAACTTTTCGGTCATATGATAGAACATCAAAATTTACTAATCAAAGATTCCGCAAGCATAAACGATCTAATACGAAGACAAATACAATAAAATGTTGGAATTTAACCAACCAGGACATACATCAAATAATTGTACTAAAAAACCAAAGAAATCTCATAAGAAATATAACAAACAAAAGATAAATGAATTAATTGATGATATTCCTAGTGACACTAGTACTTCCACAAAAGATGAAACCGAATCCGAAATTGAACAACCTTCAAAAGGTATCTGCCATTTATGTGTAATTTCAAAAGATAAAAGAGAAGCTATATTAGATTTAGTTCAACAAATTCCAGATCAAGAAATTCAAAAACAATATCTTAATAAGCTAAAAGACTTAATAATCGAAGAATCAAGTTCAAAACGAGACCCTGTCAAAGAACACTTCAGTCTAAGCACTCTATTTGATAAATATCCTCAACATTGTATTCTCAAACAGATTACTACAAATGATTTACAATCAGAAATCAATATACTTAAAAAACAAGTGAATCAGCTTCAAAAAGAACTTTTTTCATTAAGAGAAAAAGATTTAGAGTTAGAAACAAAATTATTACTCATTAGTTCAAACCAAACTACACCAGAAAATATTGAGGAAATCAATCTAAATCCTCTTAATCAAACATCACCAAGTAATTTCATCAACTCAATACAAAAAATTGAATTCCAGAAATCGTATGTCAACATAGATCTCGTTATCAATGATTTTAAAATCACTCTTATAGCCCTTGTTGACTCTAGGGCAGATCATAATGTTTTACGCGAAGGCGTAATACCCTCAAAATACTATGAGAAAACGACAGAAAAACTATATACTGCTAATTCAAAACCTCTCGACATAAGATACGAATTATCAAATGCTCACATCTGTAATAATGGTTACTGCTTCAAAAATGTGTTTACTCTTGTTCGAGACATATCACAAGATATGATACTTGGAACTCCTTTCCTAACACAAATATATCCTTTCCAAGTTAATGCCAAAGGTGTCTTTACCAAAATCCATGGTCGACACATCATATTTCCTTTCATCACACCAGTTAAACAAAAGAAATATTATTACTACAACATTCTTCAATATTTAAACAAATAAATATCATACACCACAAAAAACAACATATTAATTCTTTAAAAGAAGAACTTCCTTACCTTAAAATTGAAGAACAGTTACTTGATCCTCAAATTAAAAAGAAAATCACAGAATTAGAACATTTTATAACAAATCAAATATGCAGCGAACTCCCAACTGCCTTCTGGGATCGCAAAAGTCATATAGTAACTCTTCTTTATGAAAAAGATTTCAATGAACGAAATATCCCTACAAAGGCTAGGCCAATTCAAATGAATCAAGAATTTTTACACCACTGCCAACAAGAAATTCAAGACCTCTTATCTAAAAAACTAATAAGGCCTTCCAAATCACCTTGGAGTTGTTCTGCCTTTTACGTAGTAAAACAAGCAGAACTGGAACGTGGAGTACCACGCCTGGTCATTAATTACAAACCCTTGAACAAAGTTCTTCAATGGATTCGATATCCAATCCCAAATAAAAGAGATTTAATTAATATAATACATTCAGCCAAAATATTCTCAAAATTTGATCTCAAATCTGGTTTCTGGCAAATACAAATTGCTGAAACTGATCGTTATAAAACGGCTTTCACAGTTCCTTTTGGCCATTACGAATGGAATGTAATGCCTTTTGGACTCAAAAATGCTCCTTCTGAATTTCAAAAAATTATGAATGATATTTTCAATCCTTATAGTTCTTTTAGTATCGTTTACATAGATGATATCCTCATATTTTCAGATAATTTAGATCAACACTTTCAAACATCTAAAACATTTTCTCCACATAATTAAACAAAATGGTCTCGTGTTCTCTCAAAAGAAAATGAAATTATTCCAAACTTCAATACGGTTCTTAGGTCATGATATAACAAAAGGACTAATTAAACCAATCCAAAGAGTTATTCAATTTGCTGAAAAATTCCCTGATCAAATAAAAGATAAAAATCATTCAAATTTTCCGGTATGGTTCTATGAGTGGTGGAAAATCATGGGATCAGACTCTTCAATTTTGCCCCGAGAAGTCAAAAAAGGCCTCGAAGTCTATTACGAATCCTCGTGCCTCCCAAATTTTCAAAAACCACTAAAATTTCATGTTGAATTCAAGGCCCATGGATTTTCGCTTGGGATTTTGATTTTCAAAAACTTTACCCTGATCCTGTACCTTTTTCATTAGTTCGAATCCATAAAATCAAATGGTGGGGCCGTTACCAAACCCACCTCTGTAATGAGCAAGTGGTTCGCCACTTCCTTTCCACCGGTCAAAAGCCTAAATTTTCTTCAGATCAAAAACAAACGGCTCCGGCCCATGAGAAACCCAAAGCCCAAACTCCATCCAAAGACGACTTCGACTCAGCTCAAAATTCTTTCTGGAAGCAATTCAAAGACGACCCAAAATTTCAAAATCGCCTCTTCGAATTCATGTCTCAGTGCTCCTCCAAATCTGCAAAGTCTGAAGAATCGGTTTCCTCCGACCCTTATGGAGGCCCCGCTTCCCAAGACCCCTATGATATTTAAATCAAAGGAAGTTTCAAAAAAAAAAAAACCCTTATCTATATTTCCTTTGGACAGAAGTTTCCCGGTGAAATGCGTGCCATCTTTATCATAATTATTCAAATATTTCATGGCCGACAGCATCTTCGCCATCGCCAAACTTCTTACAAAAGTCAGGTGCACTCAATAGCAATGATCATAAGACGCCAAAAAGCGCCAGCTCAAAAGTGATGTATGGTACAAGACAACTTGCAAAAGAAGTCAAAAGAAATTATTGTATCCTGCAAGATACCTCAAAAGACGTGTATCATGGAAGCCAGCTGTTGGATTCCATTGGAAGCTTTCAAAAGACTTTCATTATAAATAAAGAGTTGTTGTATTTCATAGGCAGAGCGAATTTAGTTCAGTTAAAATATCTTATATCTCTGCTACCATCACCTGCAACAACTTTCTGCGAATAAGATTTTAATATTTAATAAAAGTTTTTAATTCAAGTTTATATATTCTGTTTTGATTTAAGTTTTATGATCCAGTTTTATGATAAATAGGATATGTCGACCATGAATTCTGGTAAACACACCTTTATCATTTACTTGGAAAGGATATATTTGTGTGAGGAAGGGAGTGCCGAGAATCATATCTTGTGATATGTCACGGACAAGTGTGAAGATATTTTTGAAGCAGTATCCATTATTACATATGTGAGCATTTGATAATTTATATCTTATGTCGAGGGGCTTTGAATTAGCAGTATACAGTTTTTCTGTTGTTTTTTCATAGTATTTTGAGGGTATCACGCCTTCGCGTAAACCATTATGATCTGCCCCAAAGTTAATAAGGGCAATAAGAGTGATTTTGAAATCATTTATTACTAAATCAATATTGACATACCATTTTTGGAATTCAATTTTCTGTATAGAGTTGATAAAATTACTGGATGATGCTTGGTTTAGGGGATTGATATTAATTTCATCAATATTTTCTGGTATACTTTGTTGTGAACAAATAAGTAATAATTTTGTTTCTAATTCCAAATCTTTTTCTCTTAAGGAAAAAAGATCTTTTTGAAGCTGATTAACTTGTTTTTTAAGTATATTGATTTCTGTTTGTAAATATTTTGTAGTAATTTGTTTCAGAATACTCTGTTGAGGATACTTGTCGAACAGAGTGCTTAAACTGAAATGTTCTTTGACAGGGTCTCGTTTTGAACTTGATTCTTCTATTATTAAGTCTTTTAGCTTATTAAGATATTGTTTTTGAATTTCTTGATCTGGAATTTGTTGAACTAAATCTAATATAGCTTCTCGTTTATCTTTTGAAATTACACATAAATGGCAGATACCTTTTGAAGGTTGTTCATTTTCGGATTCGGTATCATCTTTTGTGGAAGTACTAGTGTCACTAGGTATCATCAATTAATTCATTTATCTTTTGTTTGTTATATTTCTTGGGAGATTTCTTTGGTTTTTTAGTACAATTATTTGACGTATGTCCTGGTTGGTTACAATTCCAACAATTGAATGTATGTGACTTTTTTTTAGATCTTTTATGTTTGGAAATGGGGAAGACGACCCAGATCCCATTCTATTTTCTCATGATTTATGGCTTGGAAATTCTACATTAGGTCCGTGTGCACCTGATCAAGTGTCTACTGATATCAGCCTTAGCATTTAGCTCATGGTGAAGGGGCAACTGACATCTGGACAGCTGCTCACCCTTCCATGGTGACCGTATGTTATCTTCGCCATAAATCCTAAAGTTGAACATTCTTCCTTTAAACTCATAGCTGGTTGAAATCAGATTTTGAAATCAAAGTTCGGGTTCACAGTGCCTTCGAAATTCTTTCTTTAAAACTTATTTAAAACTTTTACTGAGTATCGGGTTCACCTACTGAACTTATCGCTGGAAATAGAAACAGACGCGACTTTGGAACAGTAGTGCTATCGGGTGACTGCTGACACTATAGGAATAATACTTTAGAAGTGAACAGTTGTTGGTCACTCAGCTGTCGACGCAACAGGAATAACAAATTCAGCTGTTGGTATAAGAATCAAACGTTAGGTATATATCAGTAGTTGGGTATATATATATATATCAGTCACAAGACACTGGAACCAGTCGCAAGACACAAAGTTGTTGGTATAAGAATCAGACGTTAGGTATATATATATCAGTAGTTGGGTATATATATATATATCAGTCACAAGACACTGGAACCAGCTATTTTATTTTTTTGTCCAGCCGATGGCATTTCAAACCAAAAGCTGAAATATGCTCGTGTTTGTGCTCGGGCGACCCTGGAAACCCTGAATAGGTTCATGACTTAATATGTGAGATGGGTTGGGAATATACTTCCTCCAAAACTAATACATGAAAACGCTCGCTATGTACAGCTATCAGCTGCGGGGCAACGCTAAGCAATAAGCTAACGTTCCTACTCTTTCTAAAATCTTCTTTGGTTCAATATATCTTGGACTTAACTTTCCTCTCCTTCTAAATCGTATTACTCCCTTCATTGAAGCAACTCTTAAGAATACATGGTCGCCGATTTCGAATTCAGCTCTCTTCTTCTATTATCTGCGTAACTCTTCTGTCATCTTTGAGCAGCTTTCCTTCTTTCTCGCATCTTTCTAACAGTTGATGCTATTTTCTCCATCAAATTTGATCTTACCGAGAGATCTGCTAAGACTGACTTGCTACTGCTGGGTACTAGTTCTAATCCATCCTTAGACATAATAAGAAGGCTACCTTCTCCCACCAGAAGTCACATTTACTCAACTTAGCGAACAGCTGCTTAGTCTTTAAAATTTGAAGCACTGTCCTCAAATACTTAACATGTTCGAATTTAGTCTTAGAGTACCCTAAGATATCGTCTATGAACACAACTATGAATTGATCCAAAAAGGGTTGGAAAACTCTATTCATCAGGTCCATAAAATCTGATGGTAACTAGACCTTAAATCGATCTTAGAAAAGACTGCTAATCCTTTCAACTGGTCAAACAGATCCTCTATCCTAAGAAGGAAATATTTATTCTCAGTGGTCAATTTATTCAGCTCCTGGAACTAAGTCAATCGAGAATTCTAACTCTCTATCTGGTGGCGGTCCATGCATATAACTCATTTACCACCTCTACATCTAAATGTTGGGGCTTGCTAGACGCTGCTAGGGATAACAGACTTATCAAAAATCCTACCCCACCTTTCCTCAAACAGCGTTGAGCCTTAAGAGCTGATATTATTCTAGGGACCCTACAAGCATGTTTAGCTTCCAACTTGAATGATTCTCCTCTAGGTGGGTTAACCCCTACTGTTCATAGCTTAAAATCTATCACTACTTCCTATTAGGTTAACCAATTTAATCAGCCGTAATCAGCTGCCCTTGAGGCCTAAGTTCTAAACTTCAAAACTCATCATGGGATACTAAATCTTCTCCCGAAGGTACTGTTACACAAAGGCCTACAGCTACACGATCAGGTCCGATGGGTGGCTTCTTAGCAAACTTAACTGCTATAAAAGAATGAGTGGCTCCTGAATCTAACAAAGCCACAGAAGGCTAACGAGCTATAAAAATCTCTCCTGTCCCCGCAGTAGGATCTGTATTGGCCTGATCAGTTGTCATTTCATATGTCCTGCTGGTCGCCAGCTGTCTGGACTTTGGGCAAGTCTTTATAATATGCCCCCTGGCAATCCACACTTGTAGCAGA